>SJYQ01093180.1:448845-459556 GCA_006410935.1 Redunca redunca
TCTTTCTTGTACAGTTCTTCTGTGTATTCTTGCCACCTCTTCTTAATGTCTTCTGCTTCTGTTAGGTCCATACCATTTCTGTCCTTTATCGAGCCCATCTTTGCATGAAATATTCCCTTGGTATCTCTAATTTTCTTGAAGAGATCTCTAGTCTTTCCCATTCTGTTGTTTGCCTCTATTTCTTTGCATTGATCACTGAGGAAGGCTTTCTTATCTCTTCTTTCTATTCTTTGGAACTCTGCATTCAGATACTTATATCTTTCCTTTACTCCTTTGCTTTTCACTTCTCTTCCTTTCACAGCTATTTGTAAGGCCTCCCCAGACAGCCATTTTGCTTTTTTGCATTTCTTTTCCATGGGGATGGTCTTGATCCCTGTCTCTGGTACAGTTTCACGAACCTCCATCCATAGTTCATCAGGCACTCTATCAGATCTAGTCCCTTAAATCTATTTCTCACTTCCACTGTATAATCATAAGGGATTTGATTTAGGTCATACCTGAATGGTCTAGTGGTTTTCCCTACTTTCTTCAATTTATGTCTGAATTTGGCAATAAGGAGTTCATGATCTGAGCCACAGTCAGCTCCCAGTCTTGTTTTTNCCATCTTTGGCTGCAAAGAATATAATCAATCTGATTTCAGTGTTGACCATCTGGTGATGTCCATGTGTAGAGTCTTCTCTTGTGTTGTTGGAAGAGGGTATTTGCTATGACCAGTGCATTTTCTTGGCAAAACTCTATTAGTCTTTGCCCTGCTTCATTCCGTATTCCAAGGCCAAATTTGCCTGTTACTCCAGGTGTTTCTTGACTTCCTACTTTTGCATTCTAGTCCCCTATAATGAAAAGGACATCTTTTTTGGGTGTTAGTTCTAAAAGGTCTTGTAGGTCTTGTAGGTCTTCATAGAACCGTTCAACTTCATCTTCTTCGGCGTTACTGGTTGGGGCATAGATTGCACAGAGAATGAGTGACAAAGCCAGGATTCAAACCCGGGTGATCTGGGCCCAGAACCCTTGTGCCTGGGCCTGCTTCTGTCCCCTCTAGAGGGCAAGGAGCAGTCATGGCTTTTTTTCACTTATACAGAGTCAGGGTCCTGGCTCCGAGGGTGAGGTAGCCTTTTTCCAACCCTACATCCCACAGGTTTTTATTGATTACATTGCTTCTTGTGTTAAAATATCTTCTTTAATGTTTCAAAATACTGGACTTCCCTGGTGGCTCAGACAGTAAAGTGTTTGTCTACAATGCGGGAGACCTGGGTTCGATCCCTGGGTCGGGAAGATCTCCTGGAGAAGGAAATGGCACTCCACTCCAGTACTATTGCCTGGAAAATCCCATGGACAGAGGAGCCTAGTAGGCTACAGTCTATGGGGTCGTGAAGAGTCGGACACGACTGAGCGACTTCACTTATTTACTTAATGTTTCAAAGCTAGATTTGTTGATCAGTGGATCTGAGAGGCTAGCTTCTCGAAGTTGCTTCCAAACATATTATATGGTTTGGGGCACTTAAGTAAATAAATAAAAGTAAGAAAAATGTATACATCATTCGCAAAGTCTTTCCACCAGGATTAGTGGAATTTGGTGGGAACTGAGGGCAAGTGTTAGGTCCTTCTGGTGGGACAGTTGGCTGGATGTCTGCTCCTGAGGTGCTGGCTGGCTCCCTTGCCCTGACTCTGGCTCTGTCTTGTGGCTCAGGCCTGCTCCTGTCGCAGCCAGAGGGGCAGACCTTAGGTAAGCCTCACATCCCACCCAACTCTCACCGTCTCGTTCACTTAAATATTTTCTGAACATCTGTTGTACCGGGAAGCATCCTTGACTGTGGAGAACAGCAGAGAAAGCAAACACAGTCCTTGCTTTCATGTACGGGGTGGGTGTGGTGGGAGGGAACAGGAGGCCGGTGTGGCTGGCCTGAAGTCACCCCAGGGAGGAGTGGGCAGCTGCGGAAAGGACCCCTGCCTTCCTGAGGGTGTGATAGGGACGCCTTGGCTGTGTTGAGCCAAGGAATGTTGTGACTTTCTCCCCTTCGCCTTGTAACTCACTCCAGCACTTTCTGGCCATGTGTTCCCTGCCAAGATATTTAGCCCCTCTGGGCCTCTGTTTCCTCATCTGCAAAATGGGGGAATAACAGGTTGTTGATAGGAATCTCGTGCATGTAGTTTTGTGACCAGCACAGAATGAGCCCGCCTGTGGTCACCATTACAGAGCTCAGGAGCGGGTTCCCAGTTGGCAGCAATGCCAGGTTCTCAGCTGTCCATCGAGTTAAGACATCTCTTTGTCGTCTGCCCAGGCTGCCCATTGGCACGAAGGCTGGAAAATTGAGTCAGGGAGAGAAGTGGGTGCTGGGAGCCCCAAGCTTCCTGTGTCATCCCTGCGGTGGATAAAGCCACATGCAGAGGGCCGCTTGCTGTGACCAGGTGGCAGATGGAAGTGTGGTCTCTCTCACTGGGTCTGCACACTGCCCTGCAGGAATGCACGTAGGAAGCGGGCAGTGAGGTGCAGGAACAGCACACGAAAAAGAGCCTCAGGAGTGTGATCGCACGAGGAGCAGAGTAGAAGTCAGCAGTGTGAGGCAAAAGCCCTAAATGCTGATTCCACTTAGGGTTGCCTCAACAGAAGTATAGCATCGAGGATGAAGGAGGTGTCAGAACCGTTCTACACTGGTCAGAACTCGCCTGAAGGCTGTGCTTTTTTTTTTTTTTTTTTAATATTTTTCTTTTTATTTTTTTGATGTCGACCAAATTTAAAGTCTTTATTAAATTTGTTAAAATATTGCTTCTGTTTTGTTTTTTTGTTTTTTTTTGGCCACAAGGCATGTGTGTTCTTAGCTCCCCAACCAGGGATCAAACCCACAGCACCCTGCACTGAAAGACGAAGTCTTTTTTAAAGTTTATTAATTTTTAGCTGTGCTGAGTCTTCATTGCTGCGTGAAGGCTTCCTCTAGTTGCCGAGAGCGGGGGCTACTCTTCATTGCAGTGCGCAGGCTCGGTAGCTGTAGTGCTCGAGCTTAGTTGCTCTGCTGCATGTGGAATCTTCCCCGACGAGGATCAAACCTGTGTCCGCTGCGTTGGCAGACTCTTACCCACTGGACTGCCGCGCAAGTGCCTGTGCTCTGATGTTCCTTTTTATGAAGAGTAAACAGAGCAGATGGGTTATTCTCAAAGGAGGGCAAAATGTAAGCAGTAGTGATTCTAGGTCCGGGAGACGTGTTCCGGTGAGGACAGGACTCAGCAGGGAGCAGGAAGCCGCCTTTAGCCGTCTGCAGGCCTGTTGGGTGGAAAGGGGTCAGACTTGTTCTGTAGGTCCCGAGGGAGGGAGTTGTACAAACTGTAACTGAAAGCTCCAGAGAGAAGAAATATTTGGGCTCTTGACAAAGAACTTGCAAAAAAATCTAAGTTATCTAAAGATGGAAGCAGTTGCCACTCCTTATCACTGGGGGCTTCAGCCAAGGCAGGTGGCCCCAGGACAGACCAGGGGCACTTTGATTTCCTACCTGGTCCAAGTGCTGCCGGTGGGGAGAGGGCCCTGTCTGTGGGCCTCTCTACATCTTTCTGCTGTTCCTCCAACTCAGAGCTCTCCTGCCATGCTTCTCACCCTGTCTTTGCTCCAGCTTTGCCTAAAATGTCACCTCCTCAGAGAAGCCTTTTCTGACTACTGTGTCTGGATACTGTTCTATTCTGCCATCTGTGCCCTGGCCCTTCTCATTCTTCATAGTTCAGTTCAGTCACTCAGTCATTTCCAACTCTTTGTGACCCGATGGACTGCAGCACGCTAGGCCTCCCTGTCCATCACCAACTGCCGGAGCCTGCTCAAACTCATGTCCATCGAGTCGGTGATGCCATCCAGCCATCTCATCCTCTGTCGTCCCCTTCTCCTCCTGCCTTCTTCATAGCGCTCATCACTATGCTGTTTTACTGGTTGTGTTTGATAGAGTGGGTAACACTGGTTATTGTCATATATTCAGTACAACCCCTGTTTCAGCGGCTTAGCGTGACAGGTGATACTGTGCCCACCTAACATTTTGGGGAAGCTGCTTGGCAGATAGCCTTTCGTGAAGTTTTTCATGGGCTCAGGGTCCTTCCAACTTGTGGCTCTGCCGTGCCCCTGGGCGTTGGAGTCCCCTCCTGGAGCCTCTGCCCGGACCCTGTGTGGCCTACAGATAGGGAAGGACAGAGAGAGAGAGGAGTCGGGGCAGGGAGTGGCCAGGGGAGATTTTTATGAGCCAGATGGGGGAGTAGATTACATCTGTTTGCCCACATGCCCTTGGCCAGGACCCAGTCTATGGGCACAGCTGACTGCAAGGGAGACTGGGGAGTGTGGTCTTCCTGTGTCTAAGCAGAACGTGAAACTGATTTTGGTGAACTCATGGCCATCTCAGCTATACTTATTATCATATTTCATTGAATCTATGACATCATCAGTTCAGTTAAGTCGCTCAGTCATGTCCGACTCTTTGCGCCCCCATGAATAGCAGCACGCCAGGCCTCCCTGTCCATCACCAACTCTCGGAGTTCACTCAGACTCATGTCCATCGAGTCAGTGATGCCATCCAGCCATCTCATCCTCTGTCGTCCCCTTCTCCTCCTGCCCCCAATCCCTCCCAGCATCAGAATCTTTTCCAATGAGTCAACTCTTCGCTTGAGGTAGCCAAAGTACTGGAGTTTCAGCTTTAGCATCATTCCTTCCAAAGAACACCCAGGACTGATCTCCTTTAGAATGGACTGGTTGGATCTCCTTGCAGTCCAAGGGACTCTCAAGACATAGACACCATTATTTTTATAACCACTAATTAAATGAAACTATGGCATGCCATTGATTCAAGATGCTTTCTGATTGCCAAGATGTTAAAATGTGTAGGAAAAAAAAAGGGAAACTAGACCAAAAAAAAAGTGAATAAAAGGGTATAGCTTAAAGTCAATGAAATACAGTGTTGCCACTCCTTGAGGACAGAAGCCTGTCCACCTTGGACACCAATCCATCCTTGAGGCTAGAACGGTATCTGGCATACCATGGACACTCAAGGAATAGTTGAAATGAATGAAGGAAGGAGGGGGCGAGTGCATGAATGGATGAGATGGCGGGAGGTGGTTAGCTGTCACAGCCGCCCGTCTGAGCTGCCACAGCCAGGAATCGTGCTTCATCGCTCCCCTGAGCATAGGCCCTGCCATGCTGCCTGGTAGCTGCCAACTGAGGCTCCTGGGGCTCTGTCCCTGGCCGGCACCCTTCTCCACTGCCAACTTCCATATTCATCTTTCTTGTTGCACCATGGTGTGAAGTATGACCTCGCTCACACTTGGAAATGTCCATCTTACAGCCTTTGTCCCTGGAGAGGCAGCCGTGACAGCAAGGTCTCAAGGGAGAGACACTGCCCAGCATGGGTCACGAGCACAGCTCTGGGTCACTCTGCTGGGCCAGCAGGTAGAAAGCCTTACACATGTGGCAATTCCTATGGCATCTCGGTGTGCGCGTGGGAATGAGAGAGGGAGAATGCTGGAGCTGGTTGGCAGCTCCCAGAAGAGAGGCTGGTTAGTTCCAATAGTTGGTTCTAGCAGCGCCTGAATAAGGAACCCCTTTGTCCGAAAAGGAACTTTCTCAGTGGAAGTTGCAGCATGAAGATGCATGATGGATGAATGACGGGGAGGGGAGAGGGAGCAAGACAGGCTTGCTTGCTGTGCGATAGAACTTATTAGACACTGAATGGAAACTGTCTCCTCATTACCAAAAAGAGTGCTGGTAGCAACTGCTAGCAGTACTTACTGAGCACTTTCCCAGGTATAACTCTAAGCTCTTCTGTATTAACTCACTAATCCTCAAGACTACCCTATGAGATACATAGGATCATTATCACCACCCCCATTTTACAGATGAATAAACTGAGGCTCAGAGAGATTAAATTACGTGTGAGAGACAGAACTGGAATTCAAACTCAGGCAATCCAGCGTCAACCACTAAGCTCTATGGCCCATCACCATGGCACCTCTAGGATTAAATGTCATCTGAAAACTGCCGAATCTGTTCAGTAACAGTAGGTGGGATATTTATGCCATATATCACTTCGTATTATGGGGTGAAAATAAAAACAGACTCAAGAAGAGTTTAGATTCCTGGATGTCAGATCTCCAATAGCAATTGAAAGGAAAATTGCTTGAGGTGTATTTGGGGGCATCTTTTGAAATTATGAGCCCTTCCTCCAGACACATCTGTTTGTGGTGTCAGAGGCCAGAGTTTAGCCAGATGGGCTAAAGTGAGAGCCATCAGGTACTTTGGGGTCCTGCATGAAGGCACTCCCCCGAGAGGACCGGGGTGAGGGCTGAAGTTTTGAATTGGTCTGCCCAGAGGGGGCCCCCTCTGTCTAATCTGCACACAGCCACAAGAAGAGCCAGCGGCTGTCCACTGTGGGCCAGAGCTCTGCCAGGGGACCCGGCCCTCCCGGTATCCCGGGGTAGCCCCTAGGTGCCCGGCACATCTCCTCCTGCTTTGGCGAAGCCTCTCTCTTCTCATGATGATGGATGCAGCCTGGGACATCATGGATAAAAACCCCGATTGAAGGGCACTAATTACCCATCATTATTTTCCGTGCCGTAATTTGTGTGGAACGAGATTTCAATCAGTTGTCTGGGATCAGCCTAGTTTTGACTAATCTTTCTAACGACAAGATGCTTAATTACAGATTTTTGCCTCAGCTGCAGCATACAGGGGGAGGCAGGCTCTTACTGAAGCCAGTTTGCAATTGGGTCATTCTGTAGTCTTAAGTCACTCTTAAGGGAAGAGAGAGAAAAAGCATGAGGAAAGCATTCCTAAGGAGACCAGACAAAAATCAAACCAGCACAGGACCGGTGCTGCAGTAGTGGACGTGGTGATGGAGGGTAACAGGTGGGCAGAGTCACCCTGTTCCCCTGCACAGGTCGCCTCCCCGCTGTGTCTCCAGGCAGCCCCCAGCCAGCCTGGCTCTCTAGTAAGTGTCTTTGAGTGAGCCACAACTTCTGGGGTCTTCAGCTCCTCCTCTGAAGGTCACCAGGTCAGGCAGGAGAATCTCTGAGTATTTATGATGCTCTGATTCCCACTGTGCTGGACAGCCAGGAAAATGGGTCCAGCATTGAAAGATATGCCTGGCAAGATTTCATGAGAGATAAAAACACTATGTATTGAAATGGGTGTTTCAGACTACTGCAGGGGAAGGTCAGTTTGAATTAAAGAAATATATAAGTGTAAGGGAAAAAAGCATATATATATATGAAGAATGGACTCAGATGCATGAAATTGGATTAATTATAAGCCTTGGTTCATGATACTTCCTTCCTCCTCACCCTCCACCCCTCCCTTTCTTCCTCCTTCCCTCCTTTTTTCCCTTCCTCTCGTGTGATAAGTCCTCATGAATCTATGTCCCAACAGGAATGCTGGGGACCTTGTCAATTACTCACATTTAGCCACGTGGTCCTCCTCATCTTATCCTTCCAATAAAGGCTCATTCTGCATTCTCTAACCTTATTTGTGAAAGAAGTTTAGCTCTGTTACTTTCAAGTGCCTGGGGTCTGATTCATAACAAAGCCTTGCTGGAGGATCTGAGGGTCTGCTTTAATGAACAGCTCAGTGGCTTCTGGTTAGCAAATTAATTATGGGAATGTACATAAGAGTCTCTCAAGTGTTTAGAAACTGTTTTTTCTTCTGTAGAGTGGATTCCCGTTTCAGGCTTATTTATCCTCTTAATTTTCCTAAACCACTACTTTTCTCTCCTGGTAAATGGGAAGTTCCTTGTGGAATTATCCTCAGTTCTAGAAATGGGAACTTGGTTGAGGGAAGAGCTTTGCTGGGTCTAACCCCAGGCTGCAGCCAGCTGCTGGATTTTCTGGGAGAAGCTTCTGGTTTCCGGGAGAATCACAAGACAGACACTGTCCACTGAGAGCTTGCTGGGCCCCAGCATGTTCATTTTGCCTACATTATTGTTGTTCAGTCGCTCAGTCGTGTCTGGCTCTTTGTGACCTCATGGACTGCAGCATGCCCGGCCTCCCTGTCCTGCACGATCTCCCAGAGTTTGCTCAAACTCATGTCCGGTGAGCTGGTGATGCCATCCAACCATCTCATCTTCTATTGCCCCCTCCTCCTCCTGCCCTCAATCTAGCCCCTGCTCACAGAAAAGCCCTATGAAGGAGGTGCTGTGATGGAGCCATTTTACAGATGAGGAACCTCGAGGCCCAGAGAGGTTGACCTATTTACTCAAAGTCAACAGCTACTATGACTGGCTCACATCAGAGCAATGGCTTGTAACCATTAAGTGACTTGGGGGCTTGTTTCTGCTCTTACAGGGCAGCCTGGCACAGACCCAAAAGCTGATTCTGAGGGTAGCCCCTCTATGCGTGACCCCAATTCTGGCGTGTGGTGGCTGGACTCTACTCCGCAGAGGACAGAGAGCCAGGCCCTAGGCTCATCAGGCTGGCCATCCCTCTTCCCTCCAGGAGACTTCTTTCCTCCAGAAGCTTCTTTTCTTCAGCCTGCCCACCAACAAGTGGCCTTGAAGGGGGTAGACCCCTGGGATTCCAGCTTAAAAAACTGATGATCGCTTTCTTGATTCCCTGGAGTTTCTCTTCCTTTAGGGTTAGGTTCGTGACAGAAGAGCTGAATGGTTTGGGTTTCCTTCAGAACTTCCAAGATGCTGTTGGTGTCTGTATTAGGAAAACCTCCAACCCACTTCACTGTCCAGCAAAGTGATTATCTGGCAGAGGCAGAGAGTAAGCTCAGGCCCCTCTGGGGTACGGGCCCCACACTGGACACGAATAGGGCCAGGCGCTGGGGGGCCATGTTAATCAGACAGTGGTGACATTGAGGCCAGGGCAGCTCTAGCTGTGCTCCTGATACGAGCTGAATTAGAGGGAAGAGACTGCCTCCGGGAACTTAGACCACTGACTATTGCTATTTCAAAGGCCGCTCAGATGGGGCATTGGGCCCCTCCCATAAAGTCAATAGTCATCGACCAGTTGGGAACTGGGCCCCAGCCAACCACAGATGGTGGACTCCACGTGACCCTCTCCTCCCCAGGGCGCACGTGTCGACACCTCCGCCTCATCCCGACGCTATGCTCTTCCGGCATCCCGTCCTGGCCACTCGTCCTGTGGCCACATCCTCCTGAGCCTTGGCATCCTGGCTCCAATCTCTGAGATCTTCCCTGACCCAGCCTCCCATCCTTCCAGCTGTCTGGGTTCTTCCTCCTTCTGTACTTTAGCCTCCACCCACTGGGAACCCCACCTACCCAGCCTCTGGCCTTCCATCTTCTCCCAATTCTGGGCTTTCTGACATTATTCCATCCGTGAACGACACCCTCAGCTTCCTGGCCCCTTGCCTTCCCCCTTCCCTCCAATAGCCAAGTCAGTGGTTCTCAACTGGGGGCAGTTTGTCCCCCAGGGACCATCTGGCCGTGCCTAGAGGTTTGGGTTGTCATCTCTGCGGGTGGGGGTGCTACTGGCTTCTAGCGGGCAGAGGCAACGATGCTGCTGACCGACCTGCGGTGCACAGCCTGGCCCACAGTGAGGAATGACCAGCCCCAAATGTCACTAGTGCCTGGGTTGAGAAACGCAGGTTGAAGCTTCCCTGTGTTGCTGCTTTGCAGGCTGAGTTAAGGGGCCTGGTGAGCGTCTATGCCCCTGATTTCTGTTCTCTCCTCCTCCCGCAGTTGCTGTTGCAAACTTCCTACCTTTTGCTAGATCTCCAGACCTCACCTCCCATTCCATGGAGTGAGGAGAGGCTGCCTGGGGGATGAGAGAGACCACCTCCAAACTTCCCCTCTGCCAGCCTTCCCTCCCCCTTGTATTGCCTCAGCTCAGTTCTCTTCCGGGGCATCCAGATTCCTTTCGGACTTCCACCGAGTCCCCTGACCGCCTGTGTTATTCCTGTAGGTTTCAAAGTTAACTCCTCTGAGAATCACAGCTGCGGTGCTAAAAACAAACCAACACACAGAACCAAAAAGGCAGAATTCTGGGCCCCACCTACAGGGATGAATGTTCAAAATATGACTGGGCTTCCCAGGTGGCTCAGTGGTAAAAAAAAAAAAAAAAAATCTGCCTGCCAATTCAGGAGACATAGATTCAATCACTGGGTCAGGAAGATGCCCAGGAGAAGGAAATCGTAACCCACCCCAGTATTCTTCGCTGGGAAATCCCCTGGACAGAGGAGCCTGGAGGGCTACAGTTCATGGCGTCACAAAAGAGTCAGACACGCCTTATCGACTAAGCAACAACATGGGGTCAGTCCAGGAAGCTACCTGTTCAACCAGCACCTTGGCTGACTCTGATGAAGGCTGGACCAGAATTTGAGAAAAGCTGACACTCATCTTTGGTCATCTCAACCTCTCCATCTTGATTTGCTCTTTACCATTAGCATGTAACATAGAGTCACCATAGAATTCATTGTCTCCTCTGGGGAGACATGGGGAGTGGTAGATAATTATATTGGGTCAGTAGGTGGGATCAGGGTTGCTTCAGGCAAACTGGAAAGTAATTTTTAAATTTCTTAAGTTCCTTACATTCTTGACACACCTCCCCCTCATCAAAGAAGCAGATAAATTACCGCCAATAACAACAAAAACATTCCTTCTCTGCCTCCACCACCCTGAGTTGTGTTGTGTAAAGGTGTGCAAGGAAGCCCCTACCCCTACCCTCTCCTCTGCCCTGGCTTCCAGAAAAATTGTCTGCTTCCAGGGCCTCTTGCAGCTCTGGCTGTATGGCTCCCACC
>SJYQ01093180.1:459713-486070 GCA_006410935.1 Redunca redunca
CCCTGCCAGGACACTGCTCTGGGGACGTCACCAGCCACATCCTGACTGCTCACTGAAGGGGACATGTGCACTCCTGACTTCCCCTGACTTTGCGGCTGCACGTGACCTGCCGCCACCCGCTTCTCCATGGCTGTCTCCACTGCATGTCCACAACTCACTCTCTCTTCTCCGCTCCTCTAGCCACTACTTCTTGGCCCTTTTCTTTCCCTTTGTCGTTACATTTTGCTTTTGAATTAAAGAGTGATGTCCAGAGGTTAAGGATGGGTGGGGGGAGGGGCAGGTTTCCTGGAGGGAAAAAGAATGCAACTAGAAATGAGTTCGTGAATGAATGAAACCAGACCGGAGGGGCAGGGAGGTGAGCCCCTGTTAGTGGAGTGTGCCCACCCCACCCCCTGCCTTGCTGGTGCTCTGCACACACATGTTTGTTTAGTGTCTGTCCTTCTGGTGAGAGGGTGAGCTTCTTGACATCATGAGCTGTGCTGGGCATGTCCTCCTATCTGGTCAGCCCTTGGCACCCTGGTGCTTGGAGTACGTGTTGAAGCTCCTTGGCATAGACATTCTAGTGGGGCCAAAATAAGGGTCACCAAAACGAGAAGCCTGCAGGAATGAAAGCATCAGACTCGCAGCTGGAGCCCAGGCTCTCAGTTAGCGGCTGGGTTTCTGCACCAACTCTGAGGTGGGGGCAAGTTTGCTTCCTGCTCAGGCCTAGAGCCACTCAGCCAGGGCCTGGAGACGGTGGCCTGGACAGGGTGCATCTTGGCTGTGCAGCCCGCTAAAGAGTGCTTTGTGCCCGTGCCCCTTGAAGCCTTCAAGGAGAGGGCTAGGAGGGAAAACCAAGGCTTAGGGCATGAAACCATGCCTGGCCTGGGTGTCCGTCAGGGCTGGCTGAGCCGTGAGGGTGGGTTGGAAAATTGTTCACTGCACGTAGCTGTAGGGCTCTCCAACTGCTTCCCTTGGGCACGAGCTTCTTGTACACCCGAGGGACAGATCTGAAGTGGGTGGTATATAAAACGTGCTCACTAAAGAACAGTTGCGATAATTACTGTTGACTCCAAGTGTGTCTTCCAAAATCTCTGGGGCACTCACAAGCCTGAGGGAGGAGGGCTTGGGTCTGGGAGCTGACCTGTCCTGCAGTGTTGGTCACAGCAGGCATGGGATGTTTCTGGGAACTGCAGAGCCCTAACGCTTGCCCCTTGGGAAAAAAAAGCTGTGACAAACCTAGACAGCATGTTAAAAAGCAGAGACATCACTTTGCCAACAAAGGTCCCTATAGTTAAAGCTGTGGTTTTTCCAGTAGTCACATACGGATGTGAGAGTTGGATCATAAAGCTGAGTGCCGAAGAATTGATGCTTTTGAACTGTGGTGCTGGAGAAGACTCTTGAGAGTCCCTTGGACTGCAAGGAGATCCAACTAGTCCATCCTAAAGATCAGTCCTGAATATTCATTGGAAGGACTGATGCTGAAGCTCCATCAGTTTCAAAGTACTGAAACTCCAGTACTTTGGCCACCTGATGCAAAGAACTGACTCGTTGGGAAAGACCCTGATGCTAGGAAAGATTGAGGGCAGGAGGAGAAGATGGTTGAGGATGAGATGGTTGGATGGCATCACCAACTCAATGGACATGCTTCTGAGCCAACTCTGGGAGATAGCGAAGCACAGTATAGCCTGGCATGCGTGCTGCAGTCCATGGGGTCGCAAAGTCAGACAAGGCTTAGCCTCTGAACGACAAAGTAGCAGTGGGAGGCGATTATAAATGTAAGAGCACCTAGTCCACTCTCCCTGCAGGCCCAGCGCAAGGGCATAGTAGGGGGTGAACCCACAGGCGCCTCTGTGCCTGCTCAGGCCGCTGGTGTTTCCTGAGGACACGCCAGGGGCCTGCTGATGGATGGACGGGAGGCAGATGACCGTGTGGAGCCCGGGGACATGACAGGGCACCAGTCAGAGGTGTAAGGGAAACTTGGAGCTAGCAGAAGAGGCGTCTCAGAAGACTCAGGAATATTCAGTTTGAAACCAGAGAGACTCGAGAGCCTCTATCTTCAAACACTACATTCCAGTAGATAATAAATTTCTTGACAGTAGGAGCCTTTTAGGGATCTTTTATCCTTCTTATCAGAGAGAGCTCCCAGCTTCTGATTAGAACTGTCTGCGGGGCAATGCCTCCGGACACGTTCAAGTGTAGACGGATGGAACAGCCCCCTGGGAGGGGCAGTGACTATGAGATCATCGGTGGGGCCCCTCCCCATCGTGACTGCCTTGGGAGGTGTGGGTAAGTGGGGCCAAGGTTGTGTTGTGAGGGTGGGCTTTGTGGTTGTGATAGGAGAGCCCTTTCCCCACTTGGGGACCCATGCTTTCTTCAGTGAGCTGCTCAGAAAACAGGGGGCTACCTTTGAGCATCATTGGAGGTAGGACTCCAGCATTGGGACCCTCCCTCCCTTCCAGCCAGGCCGTCTTCCCATGAACGGGGCGGTACTCCCACCATCTCCAGCCCCCTTCATTCTCCAGGACCTTTCCTTCTTAACTTCCACCTGCTGCTCAGGCATCCGCCGTGGCCTCCTCTGTACCTCCACCAGGTGAGGCCAGGACATGGATAGATGGACAGCTGGACCCTGACCCAGCCTCCTGACTCCAGGGCCGGCCTGGCCCAGAGCTCTTGAGTGCGGGCTGTGGCAGGGCTTCCCTGAGTACACTTCCCTGCCCTTCACTCTTCTTGCTCACATGGGATAGAAACCCCTCCCCTGGTCCTGGTACTTAGCCTGCCTTCTCACCCTCCCATCGGGGTTCTGGGGGGAGGGATTTTCCTTATGGGAAATGTTTTATGACCCTTCGTGGTGATCCTGCCTTGCTGTTCTTGCTCCCTTAACTCTGCAGTGAGTCAGGGGCGCTTGGAGGTGGAAACTTAAGGTTAAGAATCAGCGAGGTGATGCTCACAGTTGGGGTTGGAGGGCTCCCTCGTGTTGCATGATGGAGGCACGGTCACTTGAGAGGGAGGCCAACCTCTTCTCGGGCGATAGAGAGGAATGAAAGAGGGGGCCTGGGGGCCACCCTCCAGATGTGCCCTGGCCAGAGGGGGTCCCCAGAGGGCAGCCAATTTGGCTGATACCTTGGCCACAGGCCCTGCGTCTTGCCCTGGTCAGGTGACTTAGCACCTCTATGATGGTGGCCAGTGATGGCGGCCTTCAGGGGACGCTCCAAGGCTGGGCTACCTGCTGCCCCAGCATGGGGGTGGGGATGGGGAGGGCGTCAGGTGAGGTGGGTCATCGGGTCATGGTTCTGAGGGTGTCTGGTCCGAGGGCTGTCGCCTTCAGACTTAAAATCTATTACTGTTTCGTGGGAAGGTTGGCCCGATATTTTGGCTGAAGGTTACCACTTTGTCACCCTTTAGGTCAGCAGTTTGCAGAGGGATGGGGTGCCTCATCTGAAGTTTATTGATCAAACGGAGTTTTCATTTTGAGGACTCAGAAGGTTCTGGGGGGTAATGCCAGAAACTCACTCTGGCCTGTGCCATTTTTCCCTTTTGCCCCCAGCGAAATTGACCTCTCCCCCCACCCCCGCCAGCATTTTATCTCACCAATACCTAGCATAAGGCCCCTCCCAGCCACCCCACCCACCCGGTGCCCGGAGCCCAGAGCTAATTCCTGGGGACGTCACACCACCGCGCCCTCTCCGAGCTGACTCCTGCTCTCCGTGTCCCCAGGCTGCTGAACAGGATGTCCGCAGACGACCGGCACCTGGGCTCCAGCTGCGGCTCCTTCATCAAGACCGAGCCGTCCAGCCCGTCCTCGGGGATCGATGCCCTCAGCCACCACAGCCCCAGCGGCTCGTCGGACGCCAGCGGCGGCTTCGGTCTAGCCCTAGGCGCCCACGCCAACGGTCTGGACTCGCCGCCCATGTTCGCGGGCGCCGGGCTGGGAGGCACCCCGTGCCGCAAGGGCTACGAGGACTGTGCCGGTGGCCTCATGGAGGACTCGGCCATCAAGTGCGAGTACATGCTCAACGCCATCCCCAAGCGCCTGTGCCTCGTGTGCGGGGACATCGCCTCCGGCTACCACTACGGTGTGGCCTCCTGCGAGGCCTGCAAGGCTTTCTTCAAGAGGACCATCCAAGGTACGGGGCCGCCGGGCGGGCCGGGGAGGGGTGGGGGTGCGGCCGGCCAGGGAGCCAGTGATCCCCCAGAGCCAGCTGCCGGCGCAGGCTGCCTCTGAATGCCAGGTTCCGGCGGCTCTCCTTTCCGTCTCCTGGGGCTTCTTATCCTGGGATTCTGGGCGTGGGCTCTAGCTCTCAGGCTGTTGTTGAAATGGCATTACCCCCTTAGGGGACCCCGGAAGATCTGCACAATTGCCTAGGTGTGCCTAGGATGGGAAACATTGTCAAATGTGTGACCCTAAAGAGCTGATTTTAGGGGGGAAAATGTTAGCAGCCCTATTTGCCCTGCAATTCCAGACCTCTTGAACTGTAATGGGTCTCTCGTTTTGTTCCCTGGTGGCTCAGACGGTAAAGCGTCTGCCTACAGTGTGGGAGAGCCGGGTTCAATCCCTGGGTCAGGAAGATCATCTGGAGAAGGATATGACAGCCCACACCCATTATTCTGGCCTAGCAAATCCCATAGATGGAGGAGCCAAAGAGTCCTACTCAACTGAGCAACTTCACTTTCACTTTGTAATTGCACAAGTGGACTGTGACTACTCTCTTTATCTTTAAAGAGTCAGGGAAGAGCAAGGGGGGGAATCTCCCCACACCACACCCTGCCCACTCATCCTGTCCCTGAGTGGCCCGTCTTTGAGGGCTTTTCACGAAGCCTGTGCGTATTGGCTGAGTCATGCTCCAAAGGCCATGGGGTGGCTGCCTGTCTCAATGGGTGGGAAAGAGCCCTCCAGTGCTGAGAAGTGAGTCCTAGGTAAATAGGCGATGATGATGGCTGCGCATGGTAACCAAGACTCACTACAGTAGGTAGAACCCTTGCTTCATGCATCCCATTGCCTATCTGTGAGTTCCTGCTAAGTGCCAGCCTGACGCTCGGATAGACCAAAAGCCCTGCTCGTGGAGGTCACTGAGATGAGCAGATGCTGTCCCCTGGGAGCAGAGACTGCAAACCAGACTAGAGAAAACTCAGGGTGCTTTCCTGTCCCTGCCCTGCCTGGCGGTCCGGGGGTATCCTCCCTTGCCCCCCTCCCCTATTTCTCTTTTAGACGAGGCAGGCTGAGCTTCCATGGATGATTCTTGGCTTATTCAGTCAACAAGTATTTGCTTAAATTTCTTGTGAGAAGTTATTTATTAAACTAATTAAGGATCCTAGGATGTTTCCAGTTTTACGTGTTAGTTGAAACGGTGTGTTGACCTGTCCAACTGCTGGGTGGGCTTCTGGGTCGCACAGCTCCATCCCTTACCTTACTGCTCAGTGCCCTCGGGGGCTGCCTCAGTTTCTCTGCTTTAGTTTGTTCCCAGGAAAGGTGAGATGGTGTCATGGCTACCTCACATAGAGTTGTTAAAAAGAAAGAGGCTTAATTATATACTATATATATAATGCATTGTATGTACTATATATATATAATGCATTATATATATATATATAGCACTCATGTTTTGGCCTGGCACTTAGTAAGCACTAAATAAATGTCTGCAGTTATTATTTTCACTTTCGTAGTATCCCTTAAGATTTACTTAAGGGACACTGTTACTGTTAATGTCTATTACTTAGACAACAGACATAATCTGTTTTATCTTACAAAGCAGGTGTTTATAATTGACTTAGCAGGATTTAAGCCATTTTAGCTATAGATAAATTTATTTATTAAATGGACCCTTTAAAAATATAAGCATGGCAAATATGCAAATAGTACAAAGGAATGAAACAGTAAAAAAGTAAGTTTTCCTAGAACCCCAGGGCCCCAGTTCCCTGTACCTTTTCCAGAAGGAGCATGGAACCAACTCCTCTCAGCAAATACTGACGGAACCCTTTTCTGTCCGGCACTGCGCTAGCCTTCAGCACCGTGAATGGATGTGTGCTGGGTCCCTGCTAGCTTCACATCCCCCAGTCTGGGAAGAGGCCCTGGAATTTCTAGATGTGAAAAGCACTGTATGCAGTTCTAAGTCTCAGCCAGGCTTGAAAACCCCAAGTTCAATATCCAATCAATATCATTGGCTATTGGACGGATAAACATGAGATGTTTAAAACAATTTAAGCCACTGAAAGAGCAGTGTTTTTCTTCTAAAATTGCGATGTAATCTTGGTAAGATTGCCACTCTTTTAGACTCCTGAAGGTTAGTTTTTGAAAAATTGCCTTTTAAGAGACAATTATGTTTTCTTCTCTCCTTATTCTTTAATGTGCTGGAGAATTCTGGATCAAATTTTCTGAAAGCAGAGGCTGGTGTCGGTTCAAGAATCCTGCTTCACCCTCGACAGCAACCTGGGTGTTGAGAACATTCTCAGCAAGGGCCCACAGGAAGGATTTGTAAATAGTCTTCATTATTTGCTCCCACGAATAGGATAACGATCTTTTCCTAGAAGCCCAAAGACAAACAGAGCTTTTAGTGCCGTCGGAACTGGCCTGCTCTCATCCCTTTTCTTAGTCACAAGAAGAGTTATTCATTTACAACCAGAAAGACATAGCTGTCTGGAACAGGGACTGTCCATCTAAAGCTGATGGATTGCTCTGGCTACTTATCAATTCTTTGATTTTGTTCTAACAAAGATTTTGATTTTGTTGTTTCTGAGCATAACAGTTGTAGGAAATTTGGAGATATGGGGAAAATATAAAGAGGAAACAAATCACCTACAATTGGACAACCCCAGAGATGAACTTAAAACCAAGAGAACATTAATTGAGTCCCTGCCCTGAGTTAGGGGCTTCCCTGGTAGCTCAGAGGATAAAGAGTCTGCCTGCAATGTGGGAGACCCGGGTTCGATCCCTGGGTTGGGAAGATCCCCTGGAGAAGGAAATGGCAACCCACTCCAGTATTGCCTGGAGAATCCTCAGGGACAGAGGAGCCTGATGGGCTACAGTCCACAGGGTCACAAAGAGCTGGACACAACTGAGCAACTTCAATTTTCTTTACAAAATACCTGCCCTCAAGATGCTGGAATCAAAGGCTTAGAGCAGGCAAGGCTACAGTCACTGCCTTAGGCTTCCAGCCCAGGGCATAGTCTCCCAAGCACCTCCCCAGTTAAGGAGGATATTCAGGCCACTTTGAAAAAGGCCTTTAGTCACATACAGTAATAATCCATTTGCAAAGTAAATGCCAGGACAGCTCTGAAAATCATGCTAGCTCACAGCCTCCCTTCCCTCTTTAGATTCCTTCCATCTGCTCCATTCAGTGGTTACACTAATAGAAGAAATTTATGGGAACCAAGGAGGCACAAGAGACTTGGGGAGAAAGCCCTCAGAATCCCATTCCCTGCCTACAAATATTTATTGTGCACTCACTGCTTACTGGGCTCGTAGTACTCAGCACCGTGCTGGGGCTGCCTCTGTGGGGATGGGGGAAGGGGATGGGAGAGGTGGGCAAAGTACAGTTTGCAGGCAGCTTCCTGCTTTTGCAAATCAAGTTGCCTTAGCACGGGGCCACACCTATTTGTTTACCTATCGTCTCTGTGTTGCTGCTTTGGTGGAGTAGTAGTCAGACCTTCAGGCCACAAAGCCTGAAGTTTACATTTTTCTGGCTTTTTGGGGGAAAAAGACTTACAACCCCCTGCACTTTGGCATTAGGTCCCTCACAGGTCTTCTGCTCAGAGTGAACTTGACAGTTAGGCAGAATGCTGGCTGGACAGCTCAATTTTTCCTTGAGTGTGTGCTGGCATCCCCAGGCTTATCCATCAAGTCCCTGAATTTGGACAATGTGAGTCAGCCTGTGAGAGATGGAGCCCCTTTCTGTGGCTAGCCCACACAGGTTTCTGGGCTGTGGTACTGACCCACAATAGTGAAAACCTTTGTCATGAGTGCTGCAGTGGTGAGGGGGCCCTTTTGAGGGACCACCTAGGGGTCCATGCTAAGCTGTACCCCCAAACCCTGACCCTCTCAGCAAGGACCCTGCTTTCTGTTCCGCTGATTGCCCCTCCTGTGTGCTCCTGCGAAGCTTCTGCACTCGGATAATACTTCCTACACTGTACCGTCACTGCCGTTGCTCGTCTGCTTCCTCAGCATCTCCTGAGGGATGGCATTACATTTATCTCGATTTTTCTGCCAAGCCCCGTGCCCTTCCACGGTACCTGGCCCATAGGAAGTTCTCAAGGTGTCTGAGTAGAAGGCGATCTCCAAAGTGATCTTTCATTTTCCCAATGAGGGCAAACCAAAGACACTGGGCTAATTTATGTATGTAAGCCTTTAGGATCTGGATAAAATCGTCACATGCTTACTTATAAGCATGCTTGTTTGTTATGCTTGCATATTTTCAGTCACATGCTGTAAGACCATGTATTCTTTTTTGAAAAAACTTTTCTTTTTCTAAAGGCAGAGTTTACCCAAAGTTTCGCATGACTCTGATGAAAGTGTCTTTGCCTTCTCCAGAGCCACTTTCCCAGTCAAGTTGCTTAGCGTGGTGTTTCAGAGCACACTGCCTTGCATCTCTGTTCCACACACTTCATCTCTGTTATGGGAGATTTTGTGAGCCTGGATATGCTGCCGTCTCTCAAATTTCTATTTGGAGCCCTAAGTACATTTCCTAGATCATTAGGATTGTTCTTTTTCAGTTGTGTCAGTTTTAAAAAATTGAAACATGGTTAATTTACTATGTTGTGTTAGTTTCAAGTGTACAGCAAAATGATTCAGTTAAACACGTATATTCCTTTTCAGATTCTTTCCCATTATAGGTGATTATATTAAGTATAGTTCCCTGTGTTAGGCAGTAAGTCTTTGTCGTTTACGTATTTTCTATAGTTAGGGCTTCCCAGGTGGTACTAGTGGCAAAGAACCCACCTGCCAATGCAGGAGACGTAAGAGATGCAGGTTCAGTCCCTGGGTTGGGAAGATCCCCTGGAGGAGGGCTCAGCAACCTACTCCAGTTTTCTCGCCTGGAGAATCCCACGGACAGAGGAGCCTGCAGGCTGCAGTCCATGGGGTCTTGCAGAGTTGGACATGACTGAAGTGACTTAGCACGCAAAAAAAGCAGTTGGGTCAATTTATAATTATGGTTTCCACAGCATATCAGGTACTATACTGCTTTTGACTCTCAGTGTTGGCTGTTGTGACTCCTATTCCTGGGAATAACTAAATTTGTTTTAAACTTCTTCCTGCCGTTGTTACTGATTCAGTCAGGTGACAGGCCTCGATTGGGGTCTTCTCGGGGCAGTGGGTCTCCTCAAATCGCTGTTGTTCAGTATGAAATGACTGATAGCACCTCTGATGTGAGAGACACCTCACAAAGACCCGGATATAAAGCAACTTGATGTTTTCTAAAGGGCAATGTTTGAGGGGCCCTGCTGCCTCACATCCAAGCTTGCGAAGCAGTTGTTTGGTTCTTTCGTGAAACTTTACGGACTCCCAACCCTTGTGCCAGGAGCTGAAGACAAAGCCACGGGCCCTACTCTGTGGACTTGTCTTCTAGGTAAGGGTAAGCAAGACAGTAAATATGGTAACAAATAAAGAAGCAAAATGACAGACCCAGACAAGCACCATGGACTATACAGTCCGTGGAATTCTCCAGGCCAGAATACTGGAATGGGTTGCTAATTCCTTCTCCGGGGGATCTTCCCAACCCAGGGGTCGAACCCAGGTCTCCTGCATTGCGGGCAGATTCTTTATCAGCTGAACTACTGGGGAAGCCCAAGGTGGCTGAGAGAGGGGGCCTAATTTAGTCTGAGGATTAGGTAAGGCCACATTAAGAAGGTGACTTGAATTCTGGAGCCAGCATTCTAGGCAGAGGAACCAGCAGGCTTGTTTCAGGACCAGGAGGAGGGCCACTGTGGCTGTTGTGAGTGAGTGAGGGCTAAGCAGAAGAGGCTGAGAGGCTGACACAGTTTTGTGCCCTGGTGAGAGTTGCATTTGAATTTCCTTCTAGCTGGAATGGAAGCCGTTGACAACACATGCTGCTCGGCCACAAGAGCTGTGCGGAGGGTACGACCACCCTGTACCCCTCTCTGCGTTCCCAGGGCACGTGGCCAACTTTGCAGGTCACCAGGAGGCCCCTGGAGCAGCTCCTTAAGATGGGGAGGAACAAGAAAGAGGCCCTGGAACCAAGCTTCCTCTGTTCACCTGGGGCCGAGATGCAAGCCTGGAAGGAAACTCCCCAAGGAGACTGGGTGGGGGGTGATTGATGCGTTATCCTGCCTTGGACAGCAGCCAGGCTTTTTGTCCTGGAGAAGGAGGCCTGCGATCCCAGGGGAAAGAGACTATGACAAAGATGCAGAGAAAAAGCCAGGAGTAAGTAGGAGCTGGGAGTGGGGTGCTGTCCCAGCCCTGACACTCGCCAGCCAGCAGCTGACCTTGAGCAGGGCCTGGGGTGCTCTGGACAATTTGGTCATGTGCACAAAAAGAATCAATTAAACCCACAAAAATGTTACTATCTGCAATCACAGATCTTTTCAGAGGCATGCTGCTGCCGCCGCTAAGTCGCCCCAGTCGCGTCCAACTCTGTGCGACCCCATAGATGGCAGCCCACCAGGCTCCCCCGTCCCTGGGATTCTCCAGGCAACAACACTGGAGTGGGTTGCCATTTCCTTCTCCAATGCATGAAAGTGAAAAGTCAAAGTGAAGTTGCTCAGTCGTTTCTGACTCTTAGCGACCCCATGGACTGCAGCCTACCAGGCTCCTCCATCCATGGGATTTTCCAGGGAAGAGTACTGGAGTGGGGTGCCATTGCATAGCCAGCGTGAAAGTCAGGTGAGACACGGTGAAAGTCAGCCACGCAGAGCAGGGAGGACTTCCCAGAGGAAGGGGCAGCTAAGCAGGAGTGAGGAGTGAACGTGCTCGGCAGAAAGAACAGCAAAACAGGCCCACAGGAGTTGAGTGCCCTCTGCTCAGGAAGTGAGTAGGTAAGGGGCTGAAACAGAGAGCATGGGACCGGATGTCAAAGGGCTTCACAAGCTGAGTGAAGGAAGTGAAAGTGAAATCGCTCGGTCGTTCCTACTCTTTTCGACCCCATAGACTGTAGCCCACCAGGCTCCTCCGTCCATGGGATTCTCCAGGCACGAATACTGGAGTGGGTTGCCACTTCCTTCTCCAGGGAATCTTCCTGACCCAGGGATCGAACCCAGGTCTCCCACATTGCAAGCAGATGCTTTAACCTCTGAGCCACCAGGGAGAGGACAGAGGAATACTTTGGCATGAGCTGCTTCAGTTGGTTTAGACTCCCAACTTTATAATTTCTTAGTGGTGTCAACTTGGACAAGTTATTGAGTTTCTTTGGGCCTTAATTTTCTTGTCAATAAAATGGGATTGATGGGGCTAATAGATACCTCCTGCTTCTAGGATATTCTTGTAGAAATTAAACGAGACATGCAAGTACAGTGTGTACCTTAGTGTCTGGTATATGACAGCTTAGTGCTTGGTATTAAATAAATAGGATTTGTTCTTTGTTGTTTATATTTGGCACTGAGAAGCCATTGAAGATTTCTGAGCAGGGAATTAATCACCTCTCCTTTTAGAAAGGTAATTCTGGCAATGAAATGGGAGGGTTTAAGGTCAGGCAAACCAGTTAAGAGGTGGTTTTAATAGTCCAGTTAAGAGATCCAAAGATTGGTGGCTCAGACGGTAAAGCATCTGCCTGCAATGCGGGAGAACTGGGTTCGATTCCTGGGTTGGGAAGATCCCCTGGAGAAGGAAATGGCAATCCACTCCAGCACTTTTGCCTGGAAAATCCCATGGATGGAGGAGCCTGATAGGCTACAGTCCATGGGGTCGCAAAGAGTCAGACACTGAGCGACTTCACTTTCACTTTAGGAGATCTGGTTAACAGTCTGCTTTGTCGCTGCCTAGTCACTCAGTTGTGTCTGACTCTTTTTCGACCTCCATGGACATAGCCCACCAGGCTCCTCTGTCCATAGGATTTCCCAAGCAAGAATATATAGGAGTGGGTTGCCATTTCCTTCTCCAGAGGATCTTCCCGACCCAGGGATTGAACCCTCGCCTCGCAGGTGGATTCTTTACCACTGAGCCACTTGGGAAGCCCTCCCACCATATAACATCTCTGAATTGGGCCGATTACTGTCTGCTACGCGACAACTGTATGAGGTTGTCACTGCCTTCACAAACACCTTAAAAACTTGCAGAAGGGGGCCAGTGACCTGGAATGAAAGCCCCGAGACAACAAGGGACACTTGAAAAGCACAGCATCATTAGCTCCTTTGTTAGCAGAGATGACGATTCCGTGGAAAAATATGAAAATAATGACTTTGGTCAAAAATGACTCATTTGGGAGAGTCGCACTGAGAAATTTTAGCAATATCTAACATTTATTCTTCTTATCTTTTTCCTTTCATGTATGCACAAGAATGCTATATGATTAAATCTGAACCTAAATCTCAGAGAGCTCTTTTAATAAGGGAGGGAGGAAAAGAAGAAAATGCTAGTGGCAAGGAAGCTCAGCCAAACTTTGATTGGCAGATGTTTTCTCTCTCTTTCTTGGTGATATATAAAATAATGGTGCAATCTTACTGTTGAAAGCATCTTAGATTCTATGCAATAAAAACAGAAGCGGTCAGAGACCTTGCAAGAATCCCTGCAGAGAAGGGAGATGAAATCTAACAGAGGAGTGGGTTTTAAGAGGTGTGATGGGCGTCTGCTGCTTCTGGAAGGACCAGGAAGGGAAGGCCCAGGGGAGGGGATTGCATTTGGCATCTGGGAGGTCACCGTTGAATTCTAGGTTTCTCTGCATGGGGGCTCTTGCTGTAAATTCATTTGATTAAAAGTTATTTCGGGTGGCCGGCACTGTACTTGAGGTACAGAATAAAAAGACCCACCCGTCTCTATTCCCAGTAAGCACACGGTTCAGAAGGGAGGGCAGCTTGCAATATCCTGAGGTAAGCTGTTGCTTTCAGTTGGGAGTGGGATTGGGAGGGGAGTGATGGGTGAGGCCTGTTGGGGGCGAACAGGAAGGGGCATATAAACCTGCCTGGGACAGAAAAGAAGAGGGTCTCACCAAAAAAGGCCATGGGAGTGCAGAGGCTCCAAGGATGTGGAAGACTTTACCAGGAGGGGTTTCAGCTGGAGGGAAGTATGAAACGGCTCAGAGACTCCGTGTGGTCTCCTGGAGCCGAAAGACTGGGGCCTAGGTGGAAGCAAGGTTAGAGTGGACTGGTCAGAGGTAGCCAGACCATAAAGTGCCTCATGTGCTTTTCCCTGGAGGTTATATTTTATCTTTACAATTAATTTTGCAATTAATTTTAATTAATTTTACAATTAATGTTAAATTAATTTTTAACTTTTATCCAAATAATGCGTACACATAATTTAAAAAAGACTCAAAGCATAACTCATAATGGAAAATAACAGTCCCTGACCCTACCTCTCTCCCCTTCCCCTATAATCTAAAGTTAGTCGTTTAAGAAAATCTTTCTTCCAGCCCTTTATCTTCTTAGTTACTAGTTTGACTTTACAGCTCTACTTACTGACTTAGCAATTTCACATTTTCTCTTGACTTCCTGTTATGGGAGATGAAGAGTTAGTTCCCATTATACAAACCCTCCCAACACACATACATTTCCCCATCTTCCCGTTGTCTGAATATGGTTATATCACACTCTTCGGTTAAATCTATTTGCATACTGCCAATTCCTCCTGGATGTTCCCTTGACTTTTCTCCCGGTTGGACCCTCTCTTCTCCAGACTGTACCTCTTCCTCTTTTCGGCCCTTCCCTTTTGGGGGGCGGGGGGAGGCTCATGCTAGAAGGTAGAGCACAGGGAAAATTGTTGACATCTTGGATGTATGGAAATGCCTTTACTCGGTCCTTCAACCCATATATTAGATGCGAGTTGAAACTAGTTTCTCCCCAGAATTTGGACACCATTGCTGCTTTGTCTTCTAGCTTCTGGTGCTTGTCAAGAAGTTTGATTCATTCACTTAGGAAGCGTATATTGAGCCTCACTCTTTCCCAGGTATGGTTCTCAGTGTTTGAAAATAGCAGCGAACAGAGATGACAATAACCAACCTAAATAAACAAGGGTGATGAGTGCTAAGTAGAAAAAAAGAGTGGGGAATGTGCACGTGTATACACAGAGAGTTTTCCCCCTTGTGGTCTGAGATACGGTGGCCAATCTTACTCTTGATCCTTTGTATTTGACTTGTTTTTACTCTCTCACTGAAAGGTTTTAGGATCTTTGTGTGTGTATGTCTTTCATGACAAAAAAAAAATCTATATTGTGTGTATAGGTCTTTTGTAATAATACTGTTATTATCATTTTTTGTTTTGAGGTACTTGTAGATTCCCATGCAGTTGTAAGAAATAATACAGAGATCCTGTGTATATCCAGTTTCTTCCAGTAGTAACATCTTACTTAATTGTATGTATCGTACATAACTGTTTGTAGCTGTATGACATAACATATATGGGTTATATAACATAACTATATATATTTACTAGCAAAATATAACAATCAGGAAATTGGCACTGATAAACATCAACCACATTCAGATGTTACTAGTTGCACTCACTTGTGTGTGTATGTGCGTGTGTGTTCCATGCAGTTTTATCCCTGCAGATTCCTGTGACCACCAAGGCAGTCAAGACACAAAAGATACAAAAAGATACAAAATAGTTCCTGGCACTACCCTTTTATTTACAGGCACACCACCTTCTGTTTTCTCCCCTCCCTGACCTTGCAATCACTAATTTGTTCTCCGCCTCTATAGTTTTGTCAGGGTCTTTTTTCATTCATTCTTGGACTCTCAACAGGCCTTCTGATCTAGAAACACATATTTTTTAGGTCTTAAACATTTTCATCCCTCCCCTCCTTCTCTCCCTCCCTTTCTCCCTTGGTAATAACTTCCTCTCCACTGTCTGCTCTTTCAAAAACTCCTAAGAGTTGGATATTGAGCTTCCAGGATCAATCTTGTAATTCCTACATCTTTTTTCTAGCCTACTGTCCAAAATTTTTTATATTTTTAATTTCTATGCCCTCCATTTTATATTTTTCCTTTTATCACATGCTGTTCTTGTTTCATGAGTACAGTATTTTTTTAATTAGTCAATTTGTTTTTGGCTGGACTGGGTCTTTGTTGCTGTGTGGGCTCTCCTCTAGCTTTGGCAAGCAGTCTGTGCTCTAGTTGTGGACCTTGGGCTTCTCACGGCAGTGCCTTCTCTTGTTGCCAAGCACAGGCTCTGGAGTGCTCAGGCTTCAGTAGCTGCTCCTGGGTTCTAGAGCACAGGCTCAAAATTTGTGGCATGCAGGCTTAGTTGCTCCACAGCATGTGGGATCTTTCTGGACGAGGGATCAAACCCATGTCCCCTGCATTGGCAGGTGGATTCTTTACCACTGTACCACCAGGGAATCCCTGCTGCTGCTGCTAAGTCACTTCAGTCGTGTCTGACTCTGTGCGACCCCATAGACGGCAGCCCACCAGGTTCCTCTGTCCACGGGATTCTCCAGGCAAGAACACTGGAGTGGGTTGCCATTTCCTTCTCTAAGAATGCATGCATGCATGCTAAGTTGCTTCAGTTGTGTCCGACTCTGTGCGACCCCATAGACGGCAGCCTACCAGGCTCCTCTGTCCATGGGGTTCTCCAGGCAAGAACACTGGAGTGGGTTGCCATTTCCTTCTCCAGAGAATCCCCGAGTACAGTATTTTTACCTTCTCAAGTCAACAGTATACTGACGATTGCTTGTAGAGGTTTTAATACTCTTTGCTTTGTCCTGGTTTCTTTCCACGTGCTTTTAATCCTGCTTATTCTGGTTAGTTTTTATAGTGAAGGCTTTCCCAAAATGTAGTGATGATCCTTGGCCAACAGGGATAAAAAGTATAGAAGGAGTTCTCCTTTGGCTTATTTTTATCTGCTTGTTTTTCCTCTGATGTTGTTTGTTCTTCTCATCTTCAGGTTGGGGAGTAGGAGGTGGAGGATGGGAGTGGTGGGAGTGGTGGGTGGAGTGTCCATCTGGCTGCTGGAACTCTGGAAGTGGGCTTGGGGAGTGAGGCTGAGTGGTCTCACTGTTGGGTATGTAACGTTCAGGCATCCTCTTTTCAGCTTCGGCTTCCCTCTGCCCTCAGCTGAGCCTCATATTCCTGAGTCCTGATTCTCTTACTTATGCTCTCCAGAGATTAAGTTGGCTTCTCTTGTGCAGGCTGTGGGGAGATTCTTGGTGGCCACATGGAGTGGTGCTCCTTAAATACAGACTTCAAGCAAATTCCCTTTTTCAATCCCATACCTCCCTCCATCTTCTGCTGTGTCTTCAACACCTAGGCTTTTGAGGTCCTGCATTACAAAGGGCTTATTTCTTATCTGGAATCCCCTCTGGCTTCTTTGGTTTCAACATCCTTCATTCTTTGGTGACAGTTCTCACTCCCCGACTGCCCTTTAGTGGGCTCTTGGGAAGGCCTGCAGACTTAAGTGTCAGTGTGTGTGATGAGCAAGAGATCTGGTGAGGCATTTTGCACAGGAAAGTTAATACCATCTCTCCAGGGTCAGTGTGGGGGTAGAGAGACTGGAGGTGAGTGAATGATAGTCGCTTAGTTGTGTCTGACTCTTTGCGACTCCATGGACTGTAGCCCTCCAAACTTCTCTGTCCATGGAATTCTCCAGCAAGAATACTGCAGTGGGTTGCCATTTCCTCCTCTAAAGAGAGACTGGAAAGGACAATGGAAACAGGAGGAGGCAAGTGAAGGGACTTCCCTGGCAGTACAGTGGTTAAGACTCTGCAGTTCCCTTGCAGGGGGCACAGGTGCAGTCCTTGGTGGGGGAACTAAGAACCCACATGCCAAATGGCACAACCGAAAAAAGGAGGCAAGTGCATTAAAGGTGAGGCAAGGGATGAGGGTCATGGAAATGACCTGCGGCAGAAGGGGAAGGAGGCAGGAAGTATCAGGCAACTAGGATGAAAAAGATCTTGGAAGTAACAGAGGGGGATGCATCGATGCTGCCCCCTCAGTTTCTGATCCAGGGGGCAGGTGGCTTAGTGATGGCTTTGCTGAGACAAGGGACAGAGTATGAGCAAGTCTGGGTGAGGATGGGTTCAGCTGGCGGAAGTATGAGAAATCCAAGAGAATTCCAGGCGGAGGGATCCTGCAGGCAGGCAGAGGTAAGAATTTCATGCTGCCTTGTCCTTGCCAATTACGTCAGCTGAAGCCAGCGGCAGGAATCAGATCATCAGCCGGAGGGTAAGGAGGAGGGAAGGGTGGAGAGCTGAAGACCACGCCAAGATGGCAGGGATAATCTCTGTCCCTCAGGAGTCATATAAATAAGGGAGTGGGACCAAGTGGGACCAGCCCAGCCCCATCACTCCAGAGCTGAAGACGGTGGCCATTCAGGCTTTGATTTTAGCCAGCAGACTCAGAGCCCATAAATTCCTCAAGAACTGTTTATCTAAGCCCTGCAGCCCCCATCCCTGAGCCCCAGGAGAGGACTTACCCACTATTCTGCAACTGTTTAAGGACAGCTGATGGGGTTGCCCCTGGGCTTTTCCATCTCCTGGGGCACAAAGAGTTGATGGTGGAGGGTCCCCCTTCACCTCAAGGTCTCACTGAAAATCCGCATCATTCCTGGCTCCCTTCCACAGGCACACATACAACATCAACTCTGAGGTCTATCCATGGAAGACCCGGTCCTCATGTTCCTAGATGTCAGAGCTGGTGGCTAGCCTCAGGTCTGACACCTAGACAGGAGTCATCCAGGAGTCCTCTTGGCTACATGTACCTTGACAGCCCTGATGGATGTAAAAATGAGCATGTTCACTTTGATCGATTGCTACCCAGTGCGTGCATTTCACCACACCCTGGATGTGCTTTCTGTCACTGAATCCATAGGACTTTAGGAGTTGGGAACATACTGTACCCATTTGACAGAGGAGAAAACTGGGGCCCAGAGAAGTCAAGTGATTTTGCCTGAGGTGGAGTGTGCATACGTCTATGCTGGGCACACTCCCAAGTCAGAATGCTGAATTTATGTTAGCTGCTGGCCGTGTCCCTGTCCTGGGAGAGCCCACCCCCAACCCTGCCACCCCTCAGCCATGGTGAGTGTGTGTGTGTGAGTGGGAGTGTGTGTGTGTATCCCCCTCCCTGCTCCTGTGCTCTCCTAGACTGCCCTCCAGAGACCACAGGAATTCTGATGAATTAATCTCATCACTTTATCGAGAAGGCACTTACAGAAATTACAAGGCAAGGCCACCAGCCTGGGTTTGCTGGCAGCCAGCCGCTGGGGCCATAAAACAAATTGAAGAGAACAAAAATAAATAAATAAAATTAGATCTCTCTCTCTCTCACACACACACATACACATACACACAGGGTCAAGAACATCTCTAGGTTCTTGTTGTTAATGCTTAGTCTCTTGTCCAGGGAGAACACTGGTACCAAATCAACAGACACTTACTGACCCCGGGCTAGAGTAACAACCCCGAGAAACCCAAGATCTGTCCTTCAAGGGATTGACAGGGCTGGCCGAGGGGCTGAGACCAGTGAATGCAAACACTTAGCTGCCTGGAAGTGACATCTCAAGGGGGCCCGAGTCCCCATGCCCCAGGCCCAGTGAGCCCACAGCCCAGCGGAGCAGAGCAGAACCAGAGCCTCAACCTTCTCACCTATAGGAGAGGAAGATGTTCACCTGGGAAAGGGAAAGATTCAACATATGAAAAGCAGAACTGCAGCTGCTTCATAACAAACCCTCGTCAGTGTCAGATCTCAGTGTGCGTTGAGTGCCTACTGTGTGCCAGGCATGGGGACTATGGGGAGGAGTGATCTGGGAGTAGGAGAAGACAGCGGTGATCCGGGTGATGGACAGAAGGAGCACCTTCCCAAGGGGGTCCTGGAGGTGCAGCTGCGGGCAGGTGAGGCGAGGAGGTGGAGGGAGCAGGGTGGGCTTGTTCTATGGCACAAAGGCCTAGGGTCCTAGGAAGTCCCTGAACTGATAGTTAACGTAGAGCAATGGGGAAGGTGAGGCTGGAGGTGAGGTGCAGGGGTAGTATGGAGGCCAGGGACAAACTCTGCAGAGCCTTCTAAGCCAGGACAGCAGATGAATTGGTTTATGTATGGGGTTTCCTCCTTCCTCTCTCTCTTTTTTACAATGTGTTAATTTCTGCCATACAGCAAAGTGATTGTTATACACAAATATATTCTTTTTCAGATTCTTTTCCTTATAGGTTATTACAGGGTATTGAATATAGTCCATTGAGCTATACGCAGGTCCTTGTTATCTGTTTTATATATAACAGTTTGTATCTGTTCATCCCAAGCTCCTGATTTATCCCCTCCCTGTTTCTCTTTTAAGTTTATTAAGCTTATGAGAATATTTATATATAACAGTTTGTATCGGTTCATCCCAAGCTCCTAATTTATCCCTTCCTCGTTTCTCTTTTATCATGCTTATGTGAACATTGAAGTTATTTCCCCTGAAGTTACACAAGTTACCTATGAGATGATTATCGTCAGGTCATAGAAGGGAGGGGCACACAAACTCTTTATCCTCTTTACCTCCCATCCTCCACAGAGGATGACCTTTGGACCCCCTCCCTGCAGAAAGATGGTGCTGGCTGGACTTAAGAATGAGAATGAGGGGAATTTCCCTGGTGGTCCAGTGGTTAAGACTCCCTGCTTCCAATGCAGGGGGTTAGGGTTCAATCCCTGGTTAGGAAACTAGGATCCCACATGCTGTATATTGGAGCCAAAAATTAAGGGGAAAAAAAAGAATGAGAGGGATCTGTAAGGTGCTCCAGGAAAATAGACATCTGTGAGCCTCAGTTTTCTTACTGGTAAAAAATGGGGATCAGAATCCTCACTGATCTGTGGTGAGTACTCTGTATATTAGGCACCTTGTAATTGCGGCTCAATAATGTCATTACTTGGGGAGGCCGGGCTTCCCTGGTGGCTCAGACAATAATGAATCTACCTACAATGCAGGACACCTGGGTTCAATCCCTGGGTCAAGAAAATCCCCTGGGGAAGGAAATGGCAACCCACTCCAGTATTCTTGTCTGGAGAATCCCATGGACGGAGGAACCTGGTGGGTTACAGCCCATGGGTCGCTAAGAGTCAGACATGGCTGAGCGAGTTTCACTCATTCAGTGTCATTATTCAAAGCATTTTTTGGTGGTGGAAATGGTTCATGCTTGTTCTCAGAAAATCCAATAGTAAGTGGTTTCCAAATGCAACCTGGGGAGACTGAGGTACCGGGACCTCTGAGGACAGTCCCCCCTATCTCTAGACCACCGTAGTTGCTAGGTTGGTGCAGGGGCCTGTCTGAGGTGCTCAGCTCCTCGTGGGGTGCAGGGGTGGCACAGGGGCTCCGTGTGGCCTCGGGTAACTCACTTCAGCTCCCCAGGTCTCAGTTTCTTGATCTGTAAAATGGGGCACCGGTGGGTCCCAGAGGGTCGTCGTGAGAATGGAGGGAGCACATAGTAGGTGCACAATAAAGGTGGCTATTATTACTGGTAAAATGGAGGGGTTATGTGTGGGGGATTCCGAGGACAGGCAGGCCTGGGAGTTGCCCTTTTGAGCCCTATCCTGGGCTGGGTGTGGCCTTTTGGAGGCTGCTCTGTGCCAGGCAGCATCCTTGCTGGGAGAGCTGGGTTCCGGAGGGAAATCTGGGCAGGTGGCATGATGGGCATTACTTATCCCTGCTCCATGAGGAGGTGGCACCTGGTCGGGGGTGAGGACGGACGGTTTCTACCAGTTCAGAGTCTGTTCTCTGAAAACCACAGACTCAAGCAGACTGCACCGACTGGGAAGGGGGACAGGTGCTGAGGAGGCAAAACAACGCTGCGGTCCACGGTCCTGTGCCGAGTCTTCCTCGTGCCTGCCTCCCCTGCTCCTCTGGCAGTTCCACTCCCTTCTCCCGCCTGCCCTCCCCGCAACCCCACTGCCTTTCCTTTGGCCTCGAGGCTTGTTACTTACGGCTGCACAGTGCACATTTGTGAGATGAATGTGGACCAGTGAGGGTGCTCAGGACAGAGGCTGCACCCCAATGTTAGAAAGGCAGCTCCAGGGACTGCCCTGGTGGCCCAGGGATTAAGACTCCATGCTTCCAGTCCAGGGAGCGTGAGTTGGATCCCTGGTTGGGGAACTAAGATCCTACATGCCTCGGGAAGTGGCCAAAAAATAAATAAAAATAAGAAATGATGGAAAAAAATCATGATGAACAACAACAACAAAAAATTAAGAAAATAAAAATAAGAAAGACAGCTGCAGCCTTTCCTAATCGTGCTGTCAGCCCTCCTAGGAAGAGGCCTGAAGAGAAATAGTGGCCTTCCCAGAGCATTTGAAGATCAGTTTATTGGCTCAGACGGTCAAGAGTCTGCCGGCAATGCGGGAGACCGGGGTTTGACCCCTGGATGGGGAAGATCCCCTGGAGAAGGGAATGACAACCCACTCTAGTATTCTTGCCTGGAGAATCCCATGGACAGAGGAGCCTGGTGGGCTGCAGTCCATGGGGTCGCAAAAGAGTCAGACACTTTCACTTTCATTTTGAGCAAGACTTATACAGTTACTTGGCTCAGAACCACTCTGGAAACCTCCGGTTTCTCATCTGTAAACGGGGGTGTGAGCGTCTGGTCAATCGTTCATTCCGCAGGTTTGTCTTGCCTGCCTTCTGTGTGGCAGGAGCTGATTTCAGGCCATTGCGATGACGTGGTGAGCAGCACACCTCTTGTCTTTTTGGGGGCTCACAGCTTCTGTGGCATGGGGCCAGGTTCATGGAACTTACCAGTATCACCCATTTAAGGGGTGACATGGAAAATTAATCACAAATTCCCTCTGCAGCGAGGAACTGTGCTTATAAATTCATCAGCTCCTGCTGAATCGCGCTTTACAATTTTTAAAGCAGTTTTATATCCATGGTCTTGCTTGATCCTTCATTTAGCAGTTATTACAGTTTTGCAGATGAGGAAACTGTGACTTGGTGATAGAAAAGTGATTTTTCTCAAGGTCAGCCAAACTGAGTGGCCTGGGCCTCGGCCGTGGGATGTGGGAGGTAGGCCCCTGGCCCCTGTGGGCTCAGAGCTGCCAAGAGGCTTTTCCCATGAGTTGGGGCCCAGGCTGGAGGGCAGAGGACCGGTCAGCAGGGGGATGAAATTTCTTTGCCTTGGATAAAGTGTCAGCTCAGTGAGTTTCGAGGTCCCAGGTCAGTGGTGGCTTCAAGGCTGCGGGTGACCAGGGCTTCCCTGGCGACACAGTGGGTGACAGTCCGTTGGCAGTGCAGGGGACACGGATTCAAGCCGTGGTCTGGGAGGATTCCACGTGCTGCGGAGCACAAAGTCCGCGAGCCACAGCGACTGAGGCCCCCGTGCCTAGAGCCTGTGCTCTGCAACAAGAGAAAGCCATCTCACACGCCCACAGCCGTGAGAAGCCTGCACCGCAGCTAGGGAATAGCCCCTGCTGGCCTCAAGTAGAGAAAGCCCACGCAGCAGTGAAGACCCAGCGCAGCCATAAAGAAATAGAGCATTGTGTGCATGTAAAAAAATATATATATTTTAATTAAAAAAACCCCTCACATCTTGTGCTGAGCTTGTTTGAAACTGGGTGACCGTTCTTCAAAGCTGTGGCTGCCTGGCCAACCTGACCCCTGGCCCTGGGGTCTCTGTGTTTAAGAGAGCTGGAAACACCCTGAAAAGTGCCTCAGAGCGCTTCATCCTTTGACAGCCACTGCCCCGTGGGGACCTGGGGGTGGTGGGGGGAGTGGTGAGCTGATCAGTGAATCCCCATCAAGCCTGTGGCCGGCGGGTTGGGGCTGGGGGCCCGGACGAACCCGGCAACCCTTCTGTGTCTGCTTCCAGGCAACATCGAGTACAGCTGCCCGGCCACCAACGAGTGTGAGATCACGAAACGGAGGCGCAAGTCCTGCCAGGCCTGTCGCTTCATGAAATGCCTCAAAGTGGGGATGTTGAAAGAAGGTAAGAACCCCCTTTGGCCACGTGGGGCCGAACCGAGGCCCAGGACCCCGGCAAACTCGCCTTCCCCTGGGGAGGCTCAAATCCCCTGGGAGATGCCAGCAAGCTCTGGACGTGCTCCCCGGGCAGCACCCAGACACAGGTCTCTCCCTGCAGCCCAGGTGAGGGCCCTGTCCCCGGGGCTGCCATCTCACACCCCCTGCAGGCATGTGTGCAGCCCCCCAGCCTCTGCAGAGCTCTCCACGCCATCGGGAGTTGGGGGGATTGGGAAGCAGGAGGTTGGAAATTCTCCACCAATGATCCTTTGGGGAATCACAGCCCCATTCAGCTCTTAGAAAGCTGGCTTGGTGCTTCTGGGAAAGGCTCTCCTCGGGAACAAGCACCCTTTCTGTCCTCCCAGGGAAGGAAGGCTTGAGATGCTCAGTGGCCCATGTAGTGTGGGGCTGCAGAGACTTTAAGACCGAGGATGGCAAGTCCCGTACTCTTCACCTGCCAGGGTCAGCCTCTGCTTCGGCAGGTGCCCCAGACGTGGCCGTCACCTGGCGAGTGAGTTCCCCCTCCCCTGTCCCCTGCCCTCCCAGTCTCTGTCCTGTGCCTCCGTTTCTCCTCTAGCGCCGTGCCATCCAACATGGCAGTACAAGTCACGCCTTCTAAGTGTAAAACACACCCCAGACTTCTAAGACTTACTAGGATGGTGAAAAGGCCTGTGAAATATGGCAGTAATAATTTTTAAAAGGTTACGTGTTGAGATGATGATAATATGGGTATACTGGATTAAGCAAACCATATGATGACATCGACATCACCAGCTTCTTTTTAACCTTCTTTAGGATGGCGAGTAGAAAATTTAAAGTGACCATGCTTCTCGTTATTAGGACAGCACAGTTCTCGGTCTCTCCACCACCTTCCCCGTCCACCTGCTCAGGCTGATGATCCTCACTGAGTAGCGCACTTGAAAATGGTGTGTGTGTGTGTGTTTCTCTCCTTCCCCCGCTTTGAAGGGGAACCAGAGACAATTCTTACTGATTAGCTTTTATGATTTGGGGCCCTAGGATCCTTCCAGAAATGGGAGAAGGCAGGAAAAAAGGTGTGTGCTGATGATCAGATGATCTGATCCTGAGGGGCTGGGAGAAAAGAGGAAGGGACAGGACAGGAATGCAGGCCCTCGCTGGGAGAGGCTTCTATAGCCCAGCCTTGAGGAGCCCAAGGCTCTTCTTTTCCCAGCCTCTTCTCCATGCTCCCTGGGCCAGAGGGCCCAAATTTGAGGTGCTTTGTTAGTAGGATGACCTGGACACTGTTGTGATGTGGAAATCGGGACTCCCTCCCTCTGTCTTCCAATCTGGGCTTCTCCTTCACCTCGCCTCAGCCCAGTTCTTCCACCACCCCGGTGTCAACATGCTTTTAAACTGCGTGTCTTACTTGTTTCTTCATGTAACGCTTTTGAGATGGAGAAGGCCACTCAACTCTTACAGGCCAGCTGCTCTGGGAAGTGGGAGTGGAGGAATCGACCAAAAAGTCAGTCCTCTTCCTAGATTAGAAACAGGCTTCACTGGACCTGCTGAAAGACTTGTCTGTTTGTTTGATTCTCCCCAATTTTGGTCTACCCCTCCGTAGGGGGGAGACTCAAGCTAGTGGCTGAACCAGGTCCCCTGATTTCTGCACCAGGTTCTTTCTGCTCCTCCAGAGCATCTTGGGGTTCACAGATGAGGAAACTGTGAACAAAGGTCCATAGAGGCGTGCCTTAGCACTGGTCTCCTGACTTCTCTCCTGCATCCTGCTAGGAACCAACCAGAGGCTTTCTCAGCCTTGTTTGTAAGGATGTTCTGGGAAGCTGGTGTGAGGATCCTGACTCAAGCTGGGGACCAAATGTCCAGCAGCCTCTCCGGGGTGGGGTGTATAGCCTTTCTCAGCATATTTCACAGCATCCGAAGAACTGGGAGCTGAAGGAAGCTGATTGCTGTCAATATACTCCTGAATTTGAAGGGGGACAAACCCAAGTCCTGGGAGGACTCACGCTGGTTTGAGGGGTGTGTGTCCCGGAGCCTAGGGCCTGGAGCTTCTCCGTGCCCTGCTGTGTCTCCTCCCCACGGCACAGGTCAGGGCTGGGGGAGGCTGGCAGTCCCAGGGACAGAGAGAGAAGGAAAAAGTGGGGATGGCCTCTTTTGACCCCCGGACCACTTGGCAACCCTTGAACAGAGTTATTTTTTAGGGACTACCCAGTGATGGGAAGAGAGTCGGGGTGCTTCTTAGTGGCCTCCAGAAAAGGGGAATGATGACGGAGATCCACACATGCTAGGAAGCAGATGGCCAAGGGTGCAATCCATCGGCGGCGGCGGCCCAGCCATTTAAGAGGAGTGAGGTGGATTGCTGTGTGCCCCAGGATGCTGGCATGGGATGCTGGGGGGTGGGGGGAGCATGGACCTGAGATCACATGCAGAGTGGGTGTCTGAAGCTGTTGGCGGGAGCTGGGCGCATGTGTTAGGTGACCTTCCCGGGGTCCGGCCCGAGTTCCCTTAGGAGCTCGGGCCCCAGGAGGAGGCGTGGACCCTAGAACGCTCCCCTCCCCGGCCCTGCCCTGCCCCCATAGTTGGCGAGGGAATGTGACACAAAGGCTCCAAGGCTTCCGTTTAGCTCATTGAGCTCATCCCACGGTACCGAGCCTTGGCAAGATGCTGGGATCAGGAGCTCCACGGGGACCAGTCCCTTAGGAGGAATGTACCTTATTGCTGAGCCTGGGTCTCTGCCAGACAGTAGCTCTTGGCAGATGTCCTGGCTCCTGCTTTTGTTTGGGGGGTGCCACCCCCCTCCACCTTGGCCCCCACCATTAGCAGGAGGTCCCCAGAGTCAGCAGACTCCTTGCCTCCCTTTGATTCCTTTCAGACTCTGACCTGACCCTGAAATGCAGACTCCAGTCTTCCCCAAGGTGGCCTGCCATCTTCAAGGCCCCACGGCGGCCCTCGGGTGTCAGGCTCTGAGCTCCTGGGTCTTCTGCGGGAGGGGCCCGAGGAAGTGGAGAATGGAAGGCCACCTCCCCCTTCCTCCCCACCTGTTTCCCTCTTGTATCTAGCAGCTCTGGTTGCCTTTTACAGTCTTTCTTTCTCAAGTAAAATGAACTGAGAGGTTGCCATGTGATTTGGGGGGAGGGGGGCCTAGCACCTGCCAGGGAAGTCAGAAGTGGGGCTTTCTTTGGCTCAGCCTCTGCCTCGAGGCTGCTGTTGGCTCTGGAAGCTTCAGCTGTGGAACCTAGGTGATGTCCAAGGGTCTGTCTCACTTTAACCCAGTGTTTGAAAATCTGCGTCTTCAGGGAAAAGGGTGATGATTCTCTTTATAAGAAACCAAATACAAAATCTGCTCTGGGCTGGGAGTCGGTGCCCACGTCCTCTCCTGACTCTGAGGTGTC
>SJYQ01093182.1:0-216563 GCA_006410935.1 Redunca redunca
AATGTCTCTGCTTTTGAATATGCTATCTAGGTTGGTCATAACTTTTCTTCCAAGGAGTCTTTTAATTTGATGGATGTGTCATATCTCAGGGGAAAAGCCTTACATGCCAAACCCCTTAGCATGACCCACAAGACCATTTAAGATCTGCTCCAATTTACCACTCCAGACTTACTCCTTCACATCCTGGCCACATTCAATTATTACCCTTTCCCAAACATGCTGAAAGCTGAGCATATAAAGAAAGCTGTGTGCTGAAGAATTGATGCTTTTGAACTGTGGTGTTGAAGACTCCTTGAGAGCCCCTTGGACTGCAAGGAGATCCAATCAGTCATCCTAAAGGAGGTCAGTCCTGGATATTCATTGGAAGGACTAATGATGAAGCTGAAACTCCAATACTTTAGCCACCTGATGGGAAGAACTGACTCGTTTGAAACGACCCTGATGCTGGGAAAGATTGAAGGCAGGAGGGAAGGGGATGGCAGAGGATGAGATGGTTGGATGGTATCACCAAGCTCCAGGAGTTGGTGATGGACAGGAAAGCCTGGCTTGCTGCAGTCCAGGGGTTGCAAAGAATCAGACACAACTGAGTGACTGAGCTGACTGAAACGTGCTGAGATTTTTCATGTAAGCTTCTGAATCTGGTAAGCAACTCTTACCTATCTAGACAGCCAGCTGAACCCACCTATCCTCCAACATACATTTCTAAGATCAGCTCTTCTAGAGAGACATCTCTAACTTCACCCCCAAACAAGGATGGAATCACTTTCCTTCATGGTCTCAGATTACCTTCTACTGTGGCTACAGTAGCTCTTTTCATGCTGCATTGAAAATACTTGCTTACTGGTATGCCTGCTCTTCTAAACCATAAGACTTTAAAGAATTGGAATTTGTCTTACTCAATTTTAGTTTTAAAACTTCAAATAGAGACTGGCACCTAAAATGAAACCTTCAAAAACTTTAATCATAGAGGCCATCCTCAATTCTTTTGAGGATGTCTGTCCTGACAACTCACTTGAAACTGCTCTTAGCAATATTTTCCTCTGATTAACAGCCAACCTTTTCCTCAACGTATCTTTTAACTTCTTGTAGTTTAAAAGGTCAAGAGTTATAGCAAAAATTACCAGCCCCCTGTTTCATGATCACCACCTATATCCCTTCTCGCTTCCCAGAGGCACTCACTTTTAAATAATAAGGACACTGCTCTAGTTTGATCAACTAATTTTAGAGAATATACTGACTTTATATCATGCTACATTACAGACTTCCTTTCTCCATCATCCCAATATAGTCTTATCACGATTTTAGTTAAATTCTTAGTGATTTTTTTTTTTTAGTCTTTTTATTTATTATTGATTTTTATTTGGGGCTTCCCTGGTAGCTCATTGGTAAAGAATCAGCCAGGAAAATCCCATGGACAGAGGAGTCTGACGTGGTCACAAAAGAGTCAAACATGACTTAGTGAGTAAACAGCAATAACAATTTTTATTTATTTGTTTTTGGCTGCACTGCCTCTTTGTTGCTTTGTGTGGGCTTTCTCTAGTTGCAGCGAGCAGGGGCTGCTCTTCGTTGCAGTGAGCAGGCTTCTTATCCCAGTGGCTTCTCTTGTTTGGAGCACAGGCTCTAGGTCCACCCACTCCAGTCGTTGCAGCACACGGGCTCACCAGTTGCGGTGGGAGGGCTTAGTTGCTCCACAGCACGTGGAATCTTCCCAGACCAGGGATCAAACCCGCGTCCCCTGCATTGGCCGGGGGATTCTTATCCATTCCACCACCAGGGGAGTCCTCATGATTTTTAAAGTAATGGTTGTGTTATTGTTGTTCACTTTTATGCCAAGTAGTTCACATGATTACATGGCCTTTCTTGAACACCTTTTTGGTTTTTTCCTGAAGTTAATATTTGCCTCAATTTTTTTCAGTTATTTTTTTCTTGAGTAGCTGGTTAGATCTCATATACTGCAACAGCTCTGAAAATGCCTCTTTCAATAATATCAAATAATTTCTCGATGCTATATTTTAGCCCTAGGACACCCCTCTCAGAAACACCCCTCTGGCCATCCTCCATTCTCCTGCTCCTCTCAGCCCTTTCCTACCCAGGATTTCCTTGGCATCCCTCTTGTGTGGGAACCCCTGGTTCTCAGATCACATGTCATATTCTTTCTTGGTTTACACTTGCAATTTTTTTTAAAAAAACTATATGGCCCAGTAGCTTTCTGAGAAAATGTAAATTTTTGAAACTTTCATCTCTAAAAGTAATTTTTATTCTCTGGTAGCTCAAATGGTGAAGTATCTGCCTGTAATGCTGGAGATCTGGGTTTGATCCCTGGTAAGGAAGATTCCCCTGAAGGAGGAAATGGCACCCCACTCCAGTATTCTTGCCTGGAAAATCCCATGGACGGAGGAGCCTGGCAGGCTACGGTCCATGGGGTCGAAAGGAGTTGGACACGACTGAATGACTAGTACACAGACAGCCTCACACTTGCCTTGGTGTGGTACTTCTGTTGGGAAGGTTGGCCACATCCCTTCCCACCCTTTTTTCTCCCACCATTTTGCCATGTGACTTTGCCGCTTGCCCCATCAAAATATGGGGTCTATTTCCGCACTCCTTGAATGGGGATCACTGTGTAACTTACTGTGACAGCCTATGTTGGAAGTGGCACTGTGTGACTTCTGAAACTAAGTCTTCAAGAATCCTTAGAGCATCTGTTCTCACCCTCTGAGCATATGGAATTGAAACTATCATGTGAAGAAGCCAGGTCCTAGAAATAGTGGTAAAAAAAATTACTGCTGAAAACCGGGAATATGGTTACATGTGTTATGTAGCAATAAAACAATTGAGAAAACAATTGCCCACAATAATTTGGAAGATAGAAAATGTATCTATGAACTTGTAGACTTGGCTAAGGAGTCTCTCCTCCTCCATCTGGTTAAGTTGCTGCTGCTGCTGCTGCTACTGCTAAGTCACTTTAGTGGTGTCCAACTCTTTGCCACCCCATGGACTGTAGCCTACCAGGCTCCTCTGTCCATGGGATTTTCCAGGCAGGAGTACTGGAGTGGGGTGCCATTGCCTTCTCCATCCGGTAAATTAGACCTGGCTTTTTCCCATTGGCAGTCCTAGGGTAGCATACTAAGAGTTCAAGAGCAAAACCTTAAGAGTTTCTTGAACCTTGAGCTCAGAGCTTATGCTGTGTCACTTTTACCACTGTTTTTTTTTATCAAAGTCAAGGCCAGCCTAGATTCCAGGAGCAGAAAAATAGATTGCACTCCTGGTGGCACTAGGCAAAGAATCTGCCAGCCGATGCAAGAGACATGAATTCGATCCCTGGGTCAGGAAGATCCCTTGGAGGAGGAAATGACACCCCTCTCCAGTATTCTTGCCTGGAAAATCCCATGAACAGAGGAGCCTGGCAGGCTACAGTCCATGGGGTGGCAGAGTCGGACACGGCTGAGCGGCTGAGCACACCCAGATGGGAGAAGCAAAGTCACATTGCAAAGAGGCCTGAGTGACTCTTGCAGTCATCTTTGCAACAGTCTAACACACATGATATACAATTCTAGGTTGAAAATGATTTTCACTCAGTTTGAGGCATTGCTTCACTATTGCCATTGAGAAGATGTGTGGTCTGGCGATTACCTACTTTGTATAATATATGTAACTTTTTATTTTCCCTCTCTCTGGAGGATTTTGAACCTTCTCATTATTCCCAGTATATTGAAATTGCATGATAAATTACCCTGGTGTGAGTTCACTTTCATTCATCGTATTGAGACTCCATTGCTCTTTCTAGCCTAGGGATCCAGTTATTTGATTTGTGGAAATGTTCTTGTATCGTGTCTTTGATAAGTTCCTCTCCACAGTTTTCTCTGCTTGCTCTTTCTGAAACTCCTCTTAACTGGATATTGGACACTAACCAGTCCCTCTAATTTTCTTACCTTTCCCACCCTCTTCATCTCTTTGATTATTTTGTTCTACATTTTGTGAGATTTTTCTCAACTATATGTTCCTTCTCCTTGACTGAAATTTTTTTTTTTTTTTAATTTTGGTTGTGCCACACAGCATGTGGGATCTTAGGTCCCCGACTAGGGATTGAACTCACCTCCATGCAGTGGAAGCATGGAGTCCTCACCACTGGACCACCAAGGAAGTCCCACACCTAAATTTTAATTTCAGCATTCCCATTTTTAATTTTCAAGAACTCTTTTTAAAAAATATAAATTTATTTATTTTAATTGGAGGCTAATTACTTTACAATATTGTATTGGTTTTGCCATACATCGACATGAATCCGCCATGGTTGTACACATGTTCCCCATCCTGAACCCCCTCCCACCTCCCTCCCCATACCATCCTCTGGGTCATCCCAATGCACCAGTCCCGAGCATCCTGTATCATGCATCGAACCTGGATTGGCGATTCATTTCACATTCTTGTTTTCTGATTTTTCTATATGTTATTCTTGTTTTCTGGATTTCTCTTACCTCATTGATTCTATTTTTTTTTTAAGTTTTCATTTCATTGTACTATGTCTGTGTTTGAGAGTCCCCCCACCCCCACCCTTCTCTTTCTCTGTCATTTTCTTTTACAGTCGAATTTATCCTTAATACTTGTGATCCTTGGCTGTTCACTCATGTTAAAAACTGACTGGAAGCTCTGAGGTATAACTGAGGCACTTTGCCTGGTGGGCCTCACTGCAGACAAGCTGTGGACAGATGGCTTTTTCCCTGAGTATCTTCAGGTCCTCTTTCTGGGGTAGTTTACTTTATCCATGGACGTTCTTACCAGTACATCTCTTAGCCCAGAGCAAGAGGGGCCTGGCCTTAGGCTCCATGCATTAGAGGACCTCAGTCTGCCACCCCTCCCTGAAGGGCAAGGAGTTCATTGTACCAAGTGTTATATGTACCTGGGACTCAAGCTGCTCTCTCTTGAGACAGGTCTCCAGGTACCCAGAACCACAGAGTCCCCTGCCCAGATGGCCCTGAACATATACCCAGTGCCCACATGTGTCTCTTCCCTGGGTGAGCCCCCTACGGGTGGTCCCTGCTGCCCCCTATGCCTAAGAAGAGACTATGGGGGGCTGCTGCTTACAGAGGGTATGGGTGGCATTTGGACATGCAGGACCCAGGGGCCACACTTCTGGAGTTCGTGTCTCAAGGGTGGGAGGAGAAAGGGTGTAGGCCATGGCAACAAGCAGGCTGGGCCAGCTTTCTTCTTGCTGCCCTTTTCCTGTGTGGAGTGCCACGGAGTCAGAATCCTAAACTCAGATCTATCCTTCCAAGTCATTATGAAGGTGTATTTGTTGAAGTAGGAAGAGCATATTTTACTTAACATTTTGTTTGATTTATGAATTTTAAATATATCTGTGGCCTTCCCTGATAGCTCAGTTGGTACAGAATCCACGTGCAGTCAGTGCAGGAGACCCTAGTTTGATCCCTGGGTTGGGAAGATCCACTGGAGATGGGCTAGGCTCTCCACTCCAGTATTCTTAGGCTTCCTTTGTGACTCAGCTGGTGAAGAATCTGCCTGCAATGCGGGAGACCTGGGTTCGATCCTTGGGTTGGGAAGATCCCCTGGAGGAGGGAACATCTACCTTCTCCAGTATTCTGGCCTGGAGAATTCCATGGATTGTATAGTCCATGGGGTTGCAAAGAGTCGGACCTGACTGAGTGACTATCACTTTTTAAAATATATTTAAATATATGCTTATGGGCCTCCATTTGAACTTTTGCCTTGGGCCTCACATATGTTGGTGCAGTGGTAAAGAACCTGTCTGCCAATGAAGGAGACGCGAGACACAAGTTCAATCCCTGGGTCAGGAAGATCCCTGGAGGAGGAAATGGCAACCCACTCCAGTATACTTGCCTAGAGAAGCCCATGGACAGAGGAGCCTGGCAAGCTACAGTCCATGGGGTCTCAAAGAGTCAGACATGACTGAACTCACGCACACACAAACACACATACTCATACACACACACACACACACACACACACACACACATGTTGGGAGGGGACCTCATTTGCCTCACTGGAACTGGGTGGGCGAGGGCTGAGAACACTCCATTCACTCCACACTGCCACTTACCCTCCCCCACCTCTCATTGCCAGGCACACTCCTACCTTCTCCAGATCCTAAAGCCCCTCTGGCTCATTTCTTCAGACTATGCTTGCTGCCATGAACAAAAGGGGCTATACCAAGGAAGAAATAGAGTGTATTTTTCTTACATCCAGGAGCCCAAGCCCAGGGAACCTGAAGTGGCTGGGCCAGCATGGTATTGAAACACCATGGTTATAAGTCAGTAAATTTCTACTGGAAAAACATTTTAATGATACCTAGCAGTTATCCTGGAATCCCACTCTTGTTTCTAGGAAATCACTTCAAAGAAGGAAAAATAAATGCAAAAATAAATGAATACGTAAGTATGTAAATAGCCATGTTCAAAAGCAAAATTTACTACAGTCTCACTTATAAAATTTAAAACTAGAAACTTGTATGTCTGTTATAGGAGTATAGGAGTATGTTTTAATTACTTACAATACAATGCAGCCATGCATCATTTCACGTACTCATCAACCTCTCAGGTCTCTATCCCAGCTGAAGCAAGGATGAGTCCAGAGTGAGTCACAATCTCAGAGTGATGACAAAAAATCACTTTTCATCCATGGGTGGAAGAAAAAAGATCAAGAAAGGTCTGCAAGTGGCTGTCTATCTTAGAAAGTGAATAAAACCTAGTATATTCTATAAACTGCAGAAGAGCAAAGTAATCTTTGAGAAGCACTTAGTTGCACCAGGAAAACAGCAGCCAGAAAACCATGCAAAGCTGGAGCCATTGCAAATGTAACAAAGCTCAAGCTCAGGGCCCCTCGCTTGCACAGACCTCTTTCTAAGCCCCGGCATTTCCATGCAAGTAAAGATTAGCTTTTGTGCCCAATGTTTATTTTGTATCCCTTTCCTTCAAGATGACTTTAAGACTGTACAGTCTTTGGGACCACAAAACCTGGATCTGTAGTCAACAGAAGGTATTATATATTAAATGGGAGTGGGGAGGGAGGGAGAGACAGGAAGAGAACTACCAATTCAAAGCAGCATCCTTTAAAATCCTAAGAAAAATAGGGAACCTCAAAAAAATGGTTGATGCAATGTAAGTTCACCATCCATCTGACCAAGAAATAGTTCAAGAACCCACATTAAGAACCACCTTTTTAAAGGACTCCAATATCAACATAGAAAAATTTCTCAGAGTTGGTCCATTAAGGAAGGCAGGCAGGGAGTCAGAAGTGTCCTGACGTTTGCTTCTATTTAGGAGTTGACAGGGGAGCCTGGTGGGCTGCTGTCTATGGGGTCGCACAGAGTCGGACACAACTGAAGCGACTTAGCAGCAACAGCAGCAGCAGCAGCACCCAATCTGGGGCTTCCCTGGTGGGTCAGACGGTAAAGAACCCACCTGCAATATGGGTGACCTGGGTTCTATCCCTGGGTTGGGACGATCCCCTGGAGGAGGGCATGGCAACCCCCTCCAGTATTCTTGCCTGGAGAATCCCCATGGACANCCTTCTCCTCCTGCCCCCAATCCCTCCCAGAATCAGAGTCTTTTCCAATAAGTCAACTCTTCACATGAGGTGGCCAAAGTACTGGAGCTTCAGCTTTAGCATCATTCCTTCCAAAGAAATCCCAGGGCTGATCTCCTTCAGAATGGACTGGTTGGATCTCCTTGCAGTCCAAGGGACTCTCAAGAGTCTTCTCCAACACCACAGTTCAGAAGCATCAATTCTTCGGTGCTCAGCTTTCTTCACAGTCTAACTCTCACATCCATACATGACCACTGGGAAAACCATAGCCTTGACTAGACGGACTTAGTCGGCAAAGCAATGTCTCTGCTTTTGAATATGCTATCTAGGTTGGTCAAAACTTTTCTTCCAAGGAGTAAGCATCTTTTAATTTCATGGCTGCAGTCACTATCTGCAGTGATTTTGGAACCCCCCCCAAATAAAGTCTGACACTGTTTCCACTGTTTCCCCATCTATTTCCCATGAAGTGATGGGACCAGATGCCATGATCTTCGTTTTCTGAATGTTGAACTTTAAGCCAACTTTTTCACTCTCCACTTTCACTTTCATCAAGAGGCTTTTGAGTTCCTCTTCACTTTCTGCCATAAGGGTGGGTGTCATCTGCATATCTGAGGTTATTGATATTTCTCCCGGCAATCTTGATTCCAGCTTGTGCTTTCAGCCCAGCATTTCTCATGATGTACTCTGCATAGAAGTTAAACAAGCAGGATGACAATATACAGCCTTGACGTACTCCTTTTCCTATTTGGAACCAGTCTGTTGTTCCATGTCCAGTTCTAACTGTTGCTTCCTGACCTGCATATAGGTTTCTCAAGTGTTTCTCAAGCAGGTCAGGTGTTCTGGTATTCCCATCTCTTTCAGAATTTCCCACAGTTTATTGTGATCCACATAGTCAAAGGCTCTGGCATAGTCAACAAAGCAGAAATAGGTGTTTTTCTGGAACTCTCTTGCTTTTTCGATGATCCAGCAGACGTTGGCAATTTGCTCTCTGGTTCCTCTGCCTTTTCTAAAACCAGCTTGAACATCTGGAAGTTCACGGTTCACGTATTGCTGAAGCCTGGCTTGGAGAATTTTGAGCATTACTTTACTAGCGTGTGAGATGAGTGCAATTGTGCGGTAGTTTGAGCATTCTTTGGCATTGCCTTTGTTTGGCATTACAACCTGAAGTCTGGGGCATGGTCCTAAATGGTATTTTCATCGCCTCCCTTGTGGAAGACGCTGGAAGTCCGAGATTTTTGTGGGTGGAAGTCAACCAGGCAGCATCAGCTTGGACAGGTTTCTGCCACCCAGAAGAGATGGCGCTGCCCTGGCCATCACTGCGGGGCTTTCCCATCTCCCTGGGCCAGCCTCCTCACTCCTAGACGTTCCCCTGTCCTAGGACCTCCTTCAAGACACCACAGTCTGGCGGTCGCCTGGTATGAACCATCGAGCTCGCTGAAAACAGGAACTGTGGCTTTTCCCTTTCTCAAGACCGCCATCCAGTAGCATGGAAGGCACAGAGGGCCCACCACAGATCACGAACAAGGCTTATTTCATAAGAGTTTCACTTGTATCGAAAGCAAAGCCGTTTTTTAATGAACAGTATGACTCCTAACTTTATACCCCAGGGAACTAGGAACAAACTAAACCCAAAGTTAGTAGAAGGAAGGAAATAACAGATAAGAACAGAAGTAAGAATTAGAAAAGAGAAAAACAATACGTGAAATCAACAAAAACTAGATGTTGGGTTTTTTTAAAAGATAAACAAAATTTACAAGCCTTTAGCTAGACTAAGAAAAGAGAGAGCTCATAAAATCAGAAATGAAAGAAGAGATATTGCAACTGATGACACAGAAGTAAGAAGGAACATAAGAGGCTACAATGAATAATTACAGGATTTCCCTGGCAGTCCAGTGCTTAAGACTCTGGCCTTCTACCGTAAGGCCCACAGGTTCGGCCCCTGGCTGGGGACTTAAGATCCTGCATGCTGCATGGCACAGCCAAAAAAACAAGCAATAAAAAAATGATACTCAGACAAACTGAATAGTATTATTAAAATGGAGAAGTTCTTAGTAACATGCAACCTACCAGGACTAAATCATGAAGAGAAAGTCTGAACAGATTTACAACAGGTATGGAGATTAAATCAATAATCAAAAATCTTCCAGCAAAGAAAAGCCCAGGATCAGATGGCTTCACTGGTGAATTCTAACATTTTAAAGAGGAATTAGTCCATTCTTCTCAAGCTATGCTCTAAAAATGAAGAGGAAAGAATGCTTCCAAACTCATTTTATGCCTGTATTACTCTCATTAAACTAAACAGAGACACCACAAGAAAACTACAGGCCAATATCCCTGATGAATAAAGGTGCAAAAATCCTCAACTATTTATACTAGCAAAAAAAAGTCCAAAAGCACACTAAAAGGATCATACACCATGACCAAGTGGGATTTATCCCTTGGATGCAAGAATGATTTGACATATGAAAATCAATTAATGTGATGTGTTTAACAGAGTAAAGAATAGATGCAGAAAAGTGTTTGACAAGACTCAGCACCCTTTCATGATAAAAACTCTCAACTAGGAATAGATGGACAGTAACTCAACACAGTAAATACATGAAAAGCCCACAGCTAAAATCTCGCTCAAAGGTGAAAAACTAGAAGCTTTTCCTCTAAGTTGAAGAATAAGGCAAGGATGCCTATTTTTGCCACTTGTATTCAAGATAGTACTGGAAGTACAATGTAATGAAAGAAATTAAAGAAAATATCAAAAATGGGAAGACATCCAATGTTTGTGGATTGGAAGACTTAATATTGTTAAGGTGTCCAACTACCCAAAGCAATCTACAGAGTCAATGCAAACCCTATCAAATTTCAATAGCATTTTTTATAAAAATAGGAAAAAAAAATTGTATGATTCATATGGAATCATGAAAGACTGGAAAGAGCCAAATCAATGCTGAGAAAGAAGAACAAATCTAGAGGCATCACACTTTCTGTTTCAAAATATATTGTAAAGCTACAGTAATCAGAACAATATGGTATTAGCATAAAGACAGATGTATGGGCTGATGGAATGGAATAGAGACCACGGAAATACACCCACACATATGCTCAACTGATCTTTAGAAAGACTGACAATAATACACAGTGGGGAAAGAGAGTCTCTTCAACAAATGATACTGGGAAAATTGGATATCCAATGCAAAAGAATAAAACTGGACCCTGATTTTACACCATACACAGTGGTCAACTGAAAATGAATTAAGGACTTAAACATAAGACCTGAAACTATAAAACTCCTAGAAGAAAGCATAAGTGAAAACCCTCATGACATTGGTCTCAGCAATGACTTTGTGGTTATGAAATCAAAGCCACAGGCAAAAACATCAAAAAAGTAAATGAGTAGAACTACATTGAACTAAAAAACTTCTAAACAGCAAAGGAAGCAATCAACCAACAGAGTGTAAGGCAATCTACCAAAAAGGAGAAAACGTTTGCAAACCATATATTTAACAATGGATTAATCTTCAAAATACATAAAGAGTTCCCACAACTTAATATCACATACACACAAACTAATAATCCATTTTTTTAATTGGCTTCGTGATTGAATAGATACTTCTCCAAAGAGGACATGCAAATAGCCAGCAGGTGTATGAAGAAATGCTCGATGTCACTAACATCAGGAAAGTGTGAATCAAAATCACTATGAGGTATTTCACACCTGGTATCATGAAAAAAAGACAAAAGACCACAAGTGTTGGTGAGAATGTGGGAAAACTTGAACCCTTGCACACTTTATAAAAAATTATTATTTATTTATTTGGCTGTTCCAGGTCTTACTTGAGGCATGCAGGAGCTTCCCTCTTCCTTGTGACATGTAGATCTTCAGCTGTGGCATGGGGACTCTTAGTTGCAGCATGTGGGATCTAGTTCCCTAACCAGGGAATCAAACCTGGGGCCCTTGCATTGGGAGTTTTAGCCATTGGGCCACCAGGGAAGTCTTCTGAATCCTTGCACACTTGCTGGTAGGAATGCAAAATGGTGTAGCTGCCATGGAAAACAGCATGGAGATCCCTCAAAATGTAAGAACAGAACTACCATATGATCCAGCAATCCTACTTCTAGGTATTTACCCAAAAGAACTGACATCACCACCTCAAAGTGATAGTAGCTCTCCCATGATTGCAGCCCCATGTGCAGTAGTCAAAATGTGGAAGCAACCTAAATGTCCACAGACAGATGATGAATGAATAAAGAAAATGTGATACATACATGTAATGAAACACTATCCATCCTTAATTTTTAAAAAGGAGCTTCAGCAACAAGTGACAACATGGATGAGGACATTCATGCTAAATGAAATATGTGCCAGTCACAGGTATGATACTACTTACACGAGATGTCTGACTCATTGGAAAAGACCCTGATGCTGGGAAAGATTGAAGGCAAAAGGAGAAGGGGGTGACAGAGGACGAGATGGTTGGATAGCATCACTGACTCAATAGACATGGATCTGAGCAAACTCTGGGAGATGGTGAAGGACAGGGAAGCCTGGTGTGCTGCAGTCCACGGGGTCGCAGAGAGTCCGACACAACTTAGCAACTGAACAACAACAATACAAGGTATCTAAAATAGTCAAATTCAAAGAATCAAAGAATAGAATGGTGACTGCCAGGGGCTGGAGAAGGAGGAAATGGGAGTTACAGTTAAACAGGAAGAATAGAAACCTGCTGTACAACATTGTACCGATAGTCAATGATGTACGTACGCTTAGAGTTTTAAGAGGGTAGATCCCATGTCAAGTGTTCCTACCACAATCAAATAAAATCTTTCTTAAAAATTCTATTCGTAAGTTTCAGATAATACCACCTGCTGCCAACATAGCAAATCTATTAGCCTGCATGCAAGTCCCTGCTTTCATGAGCCTGCTTTTGGCTTAGTTTCAGGGACACAGATGGCACCTCCACAGGCAGGGCACCTTCCCCTGATCAATGTCGTGCTCTTTGAGCAAGAGAAAGAGAACTTAAAAGGAATAAAACATTCCCAGTAGAGCCAAAGCCCCATGTGCCCTCCCTGTTTCTAGTTCTCCACCCCTGAAATGTGTAACTTATGCTCCTATCCATTTCTCTATTCCTTTTCTATGGATGTATGTACCCTAAAGGGCTTCCCAGGTGGCTCAGCGGTAAAGAATCTGCCTGCAATGCAGGACCCAGAGGAGACCTGGGTTAAATCCCTGGGTCAGGAAGATCCCCTGAAGAAGGGTATGGCAACCTCCTCCAGCACTCTTGCCTGAAGAATTCCACAGACAGACAAGCCTGGCAGGCTGCAGTCCATGGGGTCTCAAGAGTCAGACACAACTGACGCAGCTTAGCACGCACGAGTGTCCCCTAAAGCAAGGCATGGTAGTGTTTTGCTTGATTTTTCGGCAATCTTACTGCACATGTTCTGAAATGTGCTTCTTTCTCTCTCAACATTGTGTTCCGATCCCTTCATTTTCACTATCACCTTTTTCTCATTCTCCTGTTAATGGACACTTAGGCCCTTTCCAACTTTGGCTATTAGTAATACTGTTATTACTAATGGACTTCCCTGGTGGCTCAGATGGTAAAGCATCTGTCTACAATGCAGGTGACCTGGGTTTGATCCCTGGGTCGGGAAGATTCCCTGGAGAAGGAAACGGCAACCCACTCCAGTGCTCTAGCCTAGAAAATCCCATGGACGGAGGAGCTTGGTGCAGGCTACTGTCCATGGGGTCGCAAAGAGTCAGGCACGACCGAGTGACTTCACTTCATTTCAATACTGTTATAAAGACTCTACTCTGTTTTCACATAGAAAAGACTATGGAATGTGTATGGAGGGCCAAGTTCTAAATGAGTTCTTTGCCTGTGTGTCCTGGAATGCAGACTTGACCATCTTGGCCTAGAAGTCAACCTATAACATCAGAGATGAATATTCAGCAATATCCAATGGCACGTTTGACCCCTCTGGAATTTTCTCACCAACGAACATCTCCTGGACACTTTAAGTAAATCCCAAACGACAAGTGCGTGCTTTGGAGTATAGCATATTTTTGAAACATTCTGTATCACACTGGACGATGTACTGGTCTGTCTTTCCCTTCTTGGGGTTGCCTCCATGGAGAGGCCTTTGCATGCACATTCTGTTTCTCCCATTTCTGTAGCCGTGGAACCTGTTCCGCACGTTTTGAATGGAAAGTAAATGAACGGACGTCCCCCAGTAAGAGGAAGGCCTCACTGGTTGCCCTTCCCCCCATAGGCGGAGGGGGTGCGGCTGCACCTCAGTGGGGAGAGTGCAGTGCCACCTCCCTCTCCAAGGACTGCCCTGGTGGAGACCACTTGTAATGTGGGGAGACACAGGTTCAATCCCTGGGTTGCGAAGACCCCCTGGAGTAGGAAATGGCAACCCACTCCAGTATTCTTGCCTGGAGAATCCCATGGACAGAGGAGCCTGACAGGCTACAGTCCTTGGGGTCACAAAGAGTCGGACACGACTCAGTGACTAAACCACCAGCCCTCTTCAAAGGAATCAGTCTAAAGCATGTAGAAGAGAACCTCTCTCCCAGCTGTAAGAACCATGAAGGGAACACCCAGAAAGACACTGATGTTGCCTATAGTGAGGACATATGAAAAACACAATTTGACTTTCTGAGATGTGTTGTTAGAATTAAATTCAAGGGATGTGCCATTGCCCTTGACTTTCACATTCTTTTAGAAGCACATAGGGCTGAAGTGCAGAAGGTGGGAATCAAAGAAGGGACCCAGAATCATAAATACCCAAGAAGCCTAAATAGGAAACCTTTGCCACAGAAGCTACGGAATACACTTCCAGCTAAAACCACATAGGAGAAATATTGAAATTAGACCCAAAAGACAATTTACACTTAAAAACCAACTGATTGATGATAAAAACAAGACCAGTTTTAATAAATCCAGTCAGTTAACAGCTTCTATTGAGCATCTCTTACCTGCCAACCCTGGAAATGCACTGGTGAGCCAATCAGACACAGGCTCTATCCATGTGGAGCTCACAGTCTGGTGGAGATAGACAGATGTGAAGTCAGTAATATAAGTAATTATAAAACAATCGTGCATTAAAACATCTGAAATCATTCCGAAAATTATTGACTGCAAAAAGTGACATGGGTGAGCTCAGAGGTTAAAGCGTCTGCCTCCAATGTGGGAGACCCGGGTTCGATCCCTGGGTTTGGACGATCCCCTGGAGAAGGGAAAGGCTACTCACTCCAGCATTCTGGCCTGGAGAATCCCATGGTCAGAGGAGCCTGGTAGGCTACAGTCTATAGGGTCGCAAAGAGTCAGACACGACTGAGCAACTTCACTTTCACTTTCACTTGGTCCTGAGAAGATGTTGATGATACATGACCAAATTCCTGTAAAACGTGCTTTCTTACTGGGCTCCACTCATATTTGATGGGATGACTGGCATGCTGTCTGGGAAGAGCCTCCTCACGCATGAAACTGGCTTGACTGAGGCCATCACGTCAGCTCATCCTCCCATTGGTTAGGGGATGAGGACAGGGCCACATACACGGTGCGGCGTCACTGGGTCTTCAAAGAGGCTGAATTTTTCACAGATTCTTTAAAGTAATAAAACCTTCTAACATCATTTGCCTCTTTGTTCATAGCTTCAGAAATTACTGAGTCAGAGGCCATGTCTTATCATTAATCCTGCCACCAAATGAGAGGGTGAGCACAAGGCTGCCTCTCAACAGCCTCACCAGAGCCGTTCCTCATCTTTCAAAGCCCATGTTATGCTGGGAGCAACACAAGATCCCACAAATCAGGTAAGGAAACCAATTGATTCCTATTCTCAAGAGCTCTGAATAGACCAGGCAGGGAAGCCTGAGACTGACATGTTAAATAATTGAGCGGTAGGTAAGACCAGCTTTAGGTATATGCTGTAGGCAGGGCTGGGCAAGGGTTTAAGGAAAAGAAGTGATGGGACAAATGGACAACATAGGTGGAAGGTACTAAAGGTCTGGCCAGCACCCCGTATTCACACATGGACTCCATGCTTCAGAAGGACTTGGCAGGGTGGGTAGGGAGGGTACATACTCACTCTGGGTAGCTCCTGATGACAGGGCAAGATCCATGGCTGGAAATCACAGGAGGCAGAAACAAGCTCAATACAGCAAAGAACTTTTGAGCAACTCAGTGTTTTGGGTAACTTCTTTAGGGAGTGAGCTTCCCATCACTGGACATATTCAACTGGAGGCAACAGGAGTGCTCATTAGAGGTGGCACAGATGGGATCCTTCAACCTCCAAAGATCCTCTTTTCACTAGCATTTGGAGGCTCTGGGTAGGTGAACCAACCCTGTGTGATGGGTTTGTGGTCAGGAGCACAATTGTTCACATAATACAGCCACGTCACTGAGTATGTCTTCAGGCACACGAGCGATCCTCAGTGCAGCAACTCAAAGTGGGAGCGGAATGGTGGGCAGGGGCAGGAAGCAGCAGGGAGAGAGACAGTGGGCAGGGCCAGGAAGCAGGAGGAAGGGGGCTGCTGGCCCGTGACTTTGAGCAACACATCCTGGTCAAACCTCTCCTAAGGAGGGTGGACACAAGTCACACTCAGCCTTGAGAAAAACCCGCCTCCTCTGTACACGCAGTGGGGGAGGCCCATTCTCATTTCTGTTAGATCACTGGGCACAGACTATCTTCCCCAGTACAAGAAGAGAGCCTAAAGTGTCTTTCTAAAGGCCAAGTAAGAGCGTGGTTCAGTTCAGTTCAGTCGCTCAGTCATGCCCGATTCTTTGCGACCCCATGAATCGCAGCACGCCAGGCCTCCCTGTCCATCACCAACTCCTGGAGTTCACTCAGACTTGAGTCCATCAAGTCCATGATGCCATCCAGCCATCTCATCCTCTGTCATCCCCTTCTCCTCCTGCCCCCAATCCCTCCCAGCATCAGAGTCTTTTCCAATGAGTCAACTCTTCGCATGAGGTGGCCAAAGTACTGGAGTTTCCGCTTTAGCATCATTCCTTCCAAAGAAATCCCAGGGCTGATCTCCTTCAGAATGGACTGGTTGGATCTCCTTGCAGTCCAAGGGACTCTCAAGAGTCTTCTCCAACATCACAGTTCAAAAGCATCAATTCTTTGGCGCTCAGCCTTCTTCACAGTCCAACTCTCACATCCATACATGACCACAGGAAAAACCATAGCCTTGACTAGACGGACCTTAGTTGGCAAAGTAATGTCTCTGCTTTTGAATATGCTACCTAGGTTGCTCATAGCTTTCCTTCCAAGGAATAAGCGTCTTTTAATTTCATGGCTGCAGTCACCATCTGCAGTGATTTTGGAGCCCCCAAAAATAAAGTCTGACACTGTTTCCACTGTTTCCCCATCTATTTCCCATGAAGTGATGGGACCAGATGCCATGATCTTCGTTTTCTGAATGTTGAGCTTTAAGCCAACTTTTTCACTCTCCTCTTTCACTTTCATCAAGAGGCTTTTTAGTTCCTCTTCACTTTCTGCCATAAGGGTGGTGTCATCTGCATATCTGAGGTTATTGATATTTCTCCCGGCAAGAGCACGGTAACCTCCTCCAATTGGAGGAGGTTAAATATTCCCAGTGAGATTCACTAAAAAGGTCAACTAATTAAGAATGATTATATGTCTAACACAGGATTCCCAGGTGGCGCTAATGGTAAAGAACCCGCCTGCCAATGCAGGAGACTTAAGAGATGTGGGTTTGATCCCTGGGTCAGGAAGATCCCCTGGAGGAGGGCATGGGCACCCACACCAGTATTCTTGCCTGGGAAACCCCAGGGACAGAGGAGCCTGGCAGGCTACAGTCCATGTGGTCGCACAGAGTCGGACATGACTGAGCACACTTTTAATCTATGACAGAGGAGGCAAGATATACAATGAGGAGAGGATAACCTCTTCAATAAGCAGTGTTGGAAGAAACTGGACAGTTACCTGCTAAAGAATCAAAATAGGCTATTCTTTCACACCATGCACAAAGATAGATTCAAAATGGATGAAAGACTTAAATGTACAATCGAAACCATAAAACTTCTAGAAGAAAAATGAGGTGGCACTCAGTTGGACATCACTCTTAGCAATATTTTTGGATATATCTCCTCAGGGCAAGGGAAGCACAAGCAAAGAGAAATAATGGGACTACATAAAACTGAAAACCTTTCGCACAGTGAAGGAAACTATCAACAAACAAAAAGCCATATACTGAATGGAAGAAGACATTTGCAAATGGTATATCCAATCAGGGAGTACTATCCGAAGTATGCAGAGAATCATACAACTCAATATAAATAACAAACAAGAAATCTTGATTTTAAAATGGGCAGAGGACCTGAATAGACATTTTTCCAAAGAAGACATAAATGGCCAATAGGCACATGAAATGATGCTCAGTCCCCCTTACAAAGGAGATCTCAGAGAGCTCCCTCATTCTTCTACTAAGTGAGGACATAAGAAGAAGTGCTGGCTGTGAACAAAGACGAGGGGCCCGACCAGACACTGAATCTGCCGACACCTTGATCTTGGGCTCCCAACTTCCAGAACTGAGAAATAAATGTCTGCCCCCCACCAAAAAAAAAGAGAAAAAGAAAGAAAAGATATTCGACATCATTAATCATCAGGGAAATGAAAATCAGAACTGCAATGAGATGTCAGAATCATCTGTCAGAAGAACTATTATCAAAAAGCAACAAATTACAAGTGCTGATGGGCGTACAGAGAAGAGGCAACATTTGTGTACTGTTGGTGGGAAGGTATTGTGGCTCGGCTGGTAAAGAATTCACCTGCAATGTGGGAGACCTGGGTTCGATCCCTGGGTTGGGAAGATCCCCTGGAGAAGGGAACAGCTACCCACTCCAGTATTCTGGCCTGGAGAACTTCATGGACTGTATAGTCCATGGGGTCACAGAGTCAGACAGAAGTGAGCGACTTTCACTTCACTTAACAGTGGGAAGGTAAACTGGTGCAACCACTATGAAAAACAATATAGACGTTCCTCAAAAAATTAAAAATAGATGACCCAGCAATTCTAATCTTGAGTTTATATCCACGGAAAATTAAATCACTAATTCAAAAAGATATATGCATTGCTCTGTTCATTGTAGCATTATTTACAACAGCCAAGACATGGAAGTAACCTAAGTGCCCATCAATAAACAAACAGAAAAAGAAGAGGTGCATATATGCTTTAGAATATTATTCACACTTAAAAAAGACCAAAATAATGCCATTTGCAGCAACATGGATGGACCTAGGGATTGTCATACTGAGCGAAGTGTGTCAGACACAAAAAGACAAGTACCATATACTATCGCTTATATATGGAATCTAAAAAATGAATACAAATAAATTTACAAAACAGAAGTAGAGTCATGGACATAGAAAACAAACTCATGGTATCCAGGGGATAAGGCAGGGAGGATAAATTGGGAGATTGGACTGACACATACACACTATTATATGTAGAATAGATAACTGCTGCTGCTAAGTCACTTCAGTCGTGTCCGACTCTGTGCAACCCCACAGATGGCAGCCACTAGGCTCCTCTGTCCCTGGGACTCTCCAGGCAAGAATACTAGAGTGGGTGGCCATTTCCTTCTCCAATGCATGAGAGTAAAAAGTGACAATGAAGTCGCTAATAAGAACCTATTGTATAAAGCACAGGAAACTCTACTCAAAACTCTGTAAAGGCCTACATGGGAAAAGAATCTTTAAAAAGCGCATATACATATATGTATCACTGACTCACTTTGCTGTACCCCTGAAACTAACACAACATTGTAATTCAACTGTACTCCAATAAAATTTTTTTTAAAAAAGAATGAAAGCTTGCCATTTGTGACAACATGGATGCACCTAGGATATTATGCTAATTGTGAAGTAAATTGGACAGAGATAAACAAATACTGTATGAATTCACTTATATGTGGAATCCGAAAAACAAAATAAGCACACATAACTAAACAAAGTCATGGATACAAAGAAAAAACAGGTAGTTGCCAGAGGGCAAAAGAAAGAGAAAACTGGTGAAGGAAATTAAGAAGCACAAATTTTTAGTTGCAAAATAAATGTCAGGGTTATGAAACAGTGTGGGAAATATAGTCAATTATGTAATATCTTTCCACGGTGACATATCATAGCTAGACTTATCCTGATGATCATTTTGAAAAGAACAGAAATATTGAATTGTTATGCTGTGTACCAGGGACTAACATAATGTTGCCAATTATACTTCAAAATAAACTCATAGAGAGAGATCAAATTTGTGGTTACCAGAGGTGGGATGTGGGTGGGAAAATTGGATAAAAGCAGTCAAAAGATACAAATTTCCAGTGATAAGTAAGTCCCAGGGATGTAAGATACAACATGATTAATATAATTAACATTTTTATATTATATAGGAAAGTTGTTAAAAGAGCAAATCCTAAGAGTGCTCATCACAAGGAAAAATTCTATTGGTTTCCATTTCTTTAAATTTATTGGGTTAGCTGAAAACTTCCTTCGGTGTTTTAAGTAAAAATAAAAGACACATTTTCATTCTTACCACTAACTTTATTGAACAATGCATTCACCGATTTGTTCCACTACCTTGCGCCATTTTTCAGGCAACTTCATAATTCCATCTTCCCAAAACTTTCTATCTTTTTGAGCAAAGAACTGTTCCAGGTGCCTTTTACAGTCTTCCAGGGAATGGAAACTTTTTCCATTAAGAGACTAAATGGAAATCCGAAGGGGCAATGTCTGGTGAACAGAGCATATGAATCAGAACTTCCCAGCCAAGCTGTAACAGCTTTTGCCTGGTCATCAAAGAAGCATGAGGTCTTGCATTATCCTGATGGAAGATTATGCATTTTCTGTTGACTAATTCCAGATGCTGTTCACTGAGTGCTGCTTTCAGTTGGTCTAATTAGGAGCAGTCCTTGTTGGAATCAATTGTTTGGCTTTCCAGAAGGAGCTTATGACAGAAAACTCCCAGCCCCACCATATACACAACATCACCTTCTTTGGAAGAAGACCGGACCCTGGTGTGGTTGGTGGTGGTTCATTTCACTTGTCCCATGATCTCTTCTGGTCTACATTATTGTGTAGTATCTACTTTTCATGGCCTGGCACGATATGTTTTCAAAACAGAACATTTTTCTTTACATTTCAGTAAAGAATCGCATGTGGAAATACCGTCAAGAAGGTTTGTTTCGCCTAACTTATGTGGAATTGAAACATCAAAGCAATTAACATAACAATCGGTGCAAATAATTTTCAGCACTTGGTTTGGGTATTTTGAGTTTGTCAGCTATGTGCCGTGTGGTATAACGGTGCTTGTTCTCAATTAATGTCTCAATTTGATCACCATCAACATCCACTAGTCTACCTGACTGTGGCGTATTATCCAGTGAGAAATCTCCAGCATGAAACTTTGCAAACTGCTTTCCACACATTCCATCCATCACAGCACCTTCTCCACACACTGCACACATCTTTTTCTGCATTTCAGTTGCATTTTTACCTTTCTTTAAATAATAAAGCATATTATGCCAAGAATGTTGCTTTTCTTCATCTTTAATGTTAAAATAGCAATACAAAAATTCACTAATTTTGTTTTTTTTTAATGCATGCTGATATGACAGCAGTCACAATGTTTTAATCTAATAAATTTGTTTCAAATGAAGCCAGACAACTAAGCTCGACTAGCGCCATCTTATGGAGAAAATGAGCAAAACTTCTGGCCAGCCCAATATATCTGTATAAGATGGTGCACTGAACTTGGGGCTTCCTAGGTGGCGCAGTGGTAAAGAATCGGCCTGCCAATGCGCAAGAGACCCAGGTTCGAATCTCTAGGTTGGGAAGATCCCCAGGAGAAGCAAATGGCAACCCACTTCAGTATTCTTGCCTGGAGAATCCATGGACAGAGGAGCCTGGCAGGCTATGGTCCATGGGTCACAAAGAATAGGATATGACTGAGTAAATAAGCACACACACACTGAACGTATGTAGTAATCATTTCATGATGTATGTAGGTCAAATCATTGTGCTGTACATCTTAAACTTACATAGTGCTGTATGTCAATTATATCTCCATAAAACTGGAAGGAAAAAAAAGAATGAAGAGGGTAAAAGAGAAATTTTAATATATACTGAAAAAAATTTAGGAGATAGCATCCTGACATTTCTCGGTAGCAGGTATATCATGGTGTTCTATGTTTTCTTTCAGCAGAGGGAGCACCTGAGATCCTACGGAGAGGTAACATGGAGAAGATAAATCCAAAGACGTATGCATCAGGTACACTCCAAATTTCACCTGTGAACAAAACAAGAAGATAGGTTATTTTAGCAGTTAAAATAATTTTGCAAATGATAACGTTCCACTAAAACTAAGTCGGGTCTTTAAAGACAGGTCCTGAGACTTGATATGTCCTGTCCGTCGTGTAGTAGTAGTAGCAAGAAATAGGGAGAATCCTGGACTTCCCTGGTGGTCCGGTGGTAAAGAATCCACCTGCCAACGCAGGGGACATGGGTCCCATCCCCGGTCCAGGAGGCTTCCAGGTACTGCCGGGCAACTAAGCCCATGAGCCACAACTACTGAGCCCATACTCTGCAACAAGGGAAGGCACTGCAAGGAGAAGCCTGTGTGCCGCACTAGAGAGAAGCCCCCACGTGCAGCAACAGAGACCCAGTGTAGCCAAAAATAAAAACAAATTAAAAAAAAAAACAGGGAGAATCCTAAAGCCCATGACACCACAGATTCTCATTCCGAAGAGTTTTTTTCCTAATAGTATTCCACGCCTTTTTATTGCTGGACCTTTTATCTTTCTTCCTTCCTGTATCCCCTGAGTTTCCCACAGGAGGGCTTTCTCCTGCTCTGGGCTTCTGACCCACTGTCAGGCTGATTTCTGCTCTGTTCCCAGATGCAAAAGCCATTTTGTGAAAATATGGGCAAAACTCTGCATTTTCTATAAGAACGTGTGCTTTGCACTAGTTAGAACGTGTGATATGCACTAGTTAGAGTTAGAACAGTTAGAACTGGACATGGAACAACAGACTGGTTCCAAATAGGAAAAGGAGTATGTCAAGGCTGTATATTGTCACTCTGCTTATTTAACTTATATGCAGAGTACATCATGAGAAACGCTGGACTGGAGGAAGCACAAGCTGGAATCAAGATTGCCAGGAGAAATATCAATAACCTCAGATATGCAGATGACACCACCCTTATGGCAGAAAGTGAAGAGGAACTAAAGAGCCTCTTGATGAAAGTGAAAGAGGAGAGTGAAAAAGTTGGCTTAAAGCTCAACATTCAGAAAATGAAGATCATGGCATCTGGTCCCATCACTTCATGGCAAATAAATGCGGAAACAGTGGTAACAGTGTTAGACTTTATTTTGGGGGGCTCCAAAATCACTGAAGATGGTGATTGCAGCCATGAAATTAAAAGACACTTACTCCTTGGAAGGAAAGCTATGACCAACCTAGATAGCATATNAGTCCATTCTGAAGGAGATCAGCCCTGGGATTTCTTTGGAAGGAATGATGCTAAAGCTGAAGCTCCAGTACTTTGGCCACCTCATGTGAAGAGTTGACTCATTGGAAAAGACTCTGATGCTGGGAGGGATTGGGGGCAGGAGGAGAAGGGGACAACAGAGGATGAGATGGCTGGATGGCATCACCGACTCGATGGACGTGAGTCTGAGTGAACTCCGGGAGATGGTGATGGACAGGGAGGCCTGGCGTGCTGCGATTCATGGGGTCGCAAAGAGTCGGACACGACTGAGCGACTGAACTGAACTGATATGCACTCAGATATGCAAATTCTCCGGGATAAAGATGGAAGGTCCAAAAGGAAGAGTTGTGTGAGTTACTCAAGGTTTGCCATCAGTGTGAGTGAGCCAGTAGATTTGCTCCAAAGAGTGAGCAACCCTTTGGAATGTGAGACGTGCTCCTAGGTCTGCTCATTCCTGGGATTATAACAGTTGGCCACCACCGTGGTCCAGGCCCCAGGCTAGGGACTGGAACCAAATCAATTCCTTAGTATTTGTGTACATGTAGGTGAGGAGTACATGGGCGTTCTCTGTACTTTCTTTGCAATTTTTCTATAAATCTAAATTTATTCCAAAATTTGAGAGAATAAAAGACTTGCGCACAAGAATTATCGTGACACTGAGAAATACCATTTCCATGTCTAATAGCATTCGTGCCACCCATCCCCTCTCCTAACAACCTGTGTGGGGCAGACTCAAGGTCCCCATGCCCCCAGTTGACCTGGGCGGCTGCACCTGTGCAGACAAACACACCGGTGTAACACTCAAGTGCAACAGCTCTGCAGACCACACCTGTCCACATCTGAAAGGAAAGCTTTGTCGATCAATGACTGCGAAACAAAAACTCTGGCTTTGGAGAAACACAGGCACAATGCAGACATTTTACCATCACTTAACTTGCCAGGCTGTTACTGGAAAGAGATGAAACACTTGCCTTATTTCTGTTAATTGTCAAGAATTGTTCCATGCAGCCTGACTGCTTACTTGGCTTCCTGGAATACCTTGCAAACAGAAAGTCCTGACAGAAAGTGCAAGCCCGGAACTAAATGAGTCTACCTAATGAATAATCAATCTGTTAGAAAGTCAGCTTTTATCATCTGAACTCCACAGTAATAACACTTAGTCATTTTAGCCTCAAGAATGTGACTTACAAACTTATTATAGTGAAATTTATTGAATCTTTCTGTGTAGCTATCCTGTTCACTCTTTTTTTCATGAGATTTCTGTGGCAAAGAAAATAAGATGACAGAATTACTTTACTTACTATTTCTTTCTCGCCACCCGCCCCTCACCGCCCTCGCCCCTCACCGCCTTGGCCACACCACGTGGCATGCAAGATCTTAGTACCGTGACCAGGAATCAAACCAGTGCCCTCTGCAGTGGAAGTGCAGAGTCTTAACCAGGACCACCAGGGAAGTCCCTTTCTTTTCTTTTTTTTTAAAGTATTTCTTATCTATACTCCTTATCTCTTCAATAAGATTCGAAAGCATCAAAAATATATGTACTTTTAAAAAAGTGAGACCTAGAGGGGTGGGATGGAGTGGAGGGTGGAAGGGAGATTCCTGAGGGAGAGAATGTATATATACTTACAACTGATTCATGCTGTTGTATGGCAGAGACCAACACAACATTATAAAGCAACATTATTACAACATATAAAGCAATTATCCTCCAATTAAAAAAACCATGTTCATAAAAAGTGAGGAAATGAATAGAAAAGGAAAATAAGATCATGTCACAGACAAAGTCTGAACCTTGATGGTAGCCTATCAGCCTTAGAATGTTCTCCCCCTTCTAAAAATTTCTCAGCATTATTAAGGATTAGTTTCAGTGTAGACAACGCATCAGGATCTTAAGATGGGGTGTCGTATTTAGCAATCATGCTTACCTTTCTCTCTCGCCTCTCGGAAAGCTTTTGGAAAACATCTTGGTTTCGTTGTCCAGTTTGCTGATCGATGCAAATCATCTGACATCTGTGACAAGGTCCCAAAACCTGGGCGGCGAGAAGGGAAGACAGCATTGTCATGAAACTGACCCAACTGTCCCACTCTGCAGGGAGGAATCTGGGTCCAAGAGGAATGGGTGTAAGCAGCCAATTTCAGACTCAGAGAGAAACGCTCCAACTGCAAGGAGCCAAGAGTGCCACCTCTTCCCAACACTCACTAGGGAATCACCCACATGTGTTTGCCAGCTGACAGACCCCTGCAGCAGGGTTTTGTAGAAAAAGAAAAGCGTGGTTGTGACTCACAGGTGGTTACAGGGGGTGTGGGGCTTCCTCCAGGGAGCAAAGCACTGACTGCAGGACACACTGGGAGGAGACGGCCAGCCACACACCCTGTGCTGCTGTGACGGCCACAGACCACTTGAGACTCGGGCAAGTAGCTCACGCAACCACAGGTGCCCCCGTGAAACACTGCAGTTTGCACCAAGGCCTGGCATTCCTGTGCGTGGATGCACTCAGCTCTTCTCCTTTGAGGCCAAGTGCATGGTTTTTTCATGCTTTGCTTGATCAATAATATTGCCATAAAGGTCTTAATTCACTTAACTCTCTCATGTTTGACTCTTTTAGGCTAAATCTCTCAAAATGAGGTTATAAAGTCAATACGTATAAAGCTCTTGTGACTTGAGAATTCCAAAAGAGATGTGCTGGATCTTTTTGCATTTTAACTGCTTCTGCACTGAGTATTACCATCCACAAACATCTCTTAAGCATTTACTTAAAAATTTTGTTATAATTGAAGTATAGTTGATTCATGATGTTTCAGGTATACAGCAAAGTCATCTGAAAAAAAATAATCCATTACAGTTTATAAGATACTGAGTATAGTTCCCTGTGCTACCCAGTAGGTCCTGGTTGTTGTTTTATATATATCAGTGTGTATCCATTAATCCCAGGTTCCTCATTTAGCATTTACTTTTTGAAAGACACAGTATTAACTATAGCTTATATTTTTTAACACCTGCATAGGACAACATTGTATGGATGTAACCTAATTTATTCAACCTCCCTGTTTTGGATATTTAGGATATTCTCCAATTTTTATATTTATAAAGTATTGCAATCAATAATTTTGTAGTATATCTTCACCTATTTGTAAGAGTATTTTTTGTGGGATATACTTCTACAAGTAAATTTATTGGGTCAAAGGGCATGTATATTTTGACTTTCATTAATTGATGTTTATTAAGTATCATGACCTGAAGAAAGCAATGCATCTGAGAGAGGTTTTTTAAAGTCTTTCTTATACTCATGTCCCCATGTATCTTACAGCTTACCTGTTACAAAGTAAGTTTCTGACAGCGATCCTAGTCTAGTTGTAGTTCTTTCTCTTTCCTTTTCCTTCTTCTCTTCCTTTCTTTCTCCCTCTCTCTCCATCTATCATATATTGAGTGTTTACCCTGGACCAGGCAGGATATGTCAAAGCGGGTGCTTTTACAGCATGGCAAGGACACAGCAATAGAAAATGAAGAGGAGGAAGTCAGGATGGAGGGATGAGGGGGATGGCAGGAAGGCTGGCGCAGAGAGAGGTCTGCGGGAGAGGAAAGAGATGGCTTTTTCAAGGGGGAGCAGCTTTCAGAGTAAGAGGAAGTTTGGAGAGATAAATGGACAGAAAAGCTCTTTGGGGCATTCATGTGCATGCGTCTGTGTGTGTGTGTGTGCCATGCAGTTTATCGCACCTGCAGGGCTTCCCAGGTGGCACTCGTGGTAAAGCACCTACCTGCCAATGCAGGAGACATAAGGACGTGGGTTCCATCCCTGGGTTGGGAAGATCCCCTGGAGGAGGGCATGACAACCCACTCCAGTATTCTTGCCTGGAGAATCCCGTGGACAGAGGAGCCTGGCGGGCTACAGTCCACAGGGTTGCAGAGAGTCAGACACGACTGAGCGACTGCGCACGCACAGCACACACACCACTGCAGAGCTCTGAAACCTGCCGTTAGAGACTAAATTGCTGCTTCCTGCTCTCCTGCAAGCCAGAGTGCTGCTCTGCGCAGAGGACCCGTCCTTCTGTCCCCAGCTCTTCCCTGGCTGTCCCGGCCATTCATTTTGTCAGCAACCGTGGCACACTGACTCTGGGTCAGGACTATTCTAGGCCCTAGGTGGATGGTGGGGAATAAATAGACTTGGTCCCACTCTCCTACACTCTGAAGAAATAAGCGGACACTGTGTGGAGCGTGACCCCGAGGTGGGTCAGGAACAGCCTTCCCAAGGAGGTAACGTCTGAGCTATACCTGAAGGAGCTGCGGAAGTGCGCCAGGCAGAGGGGCCAGCAGGGGCAAGGTGCTGAGGCAGGCATCTTGGCTTGTTGAGGGGATGGAGAGAAGGTCCACAGGACAGGCGGAGGAGAGGGGAGCAGCCACGGGGCTCAGGGGCCTCATCCACTCTCATGAGGAATGTAGATGTCAGCTGAAGACTTTGGATTTGGGGACCCCAAAGCCTGGGGAGGCCAGTGAGGCCAGAAGCAAGAGTGGGAGGAGAAGTACAGCCGCCCTGGGCGCTGAAGGACCATGAAGCACCTGGACGTCCTCCAGGAGGTCCAGACAGCAAGTTTCAAGAGGAGGAAGTTCTCACTGACACAAGCATTCCAAGAAATAGCTAGTCTAGATAGAGCGACGAGGTTTGTACCTCCATCACCTGTACATTCTCTCTTCTTCATGTGAAACTGCCCCCCCGCCACACACCCTGAAGGAAGGATGGATGGATCATTCCAAAGGGTGGCCCAGGATGCAGATGTCACATACCCTCCTGCTGAGGTTTTGTGGGTAAGAGTCAACCCCAAGGGTGGGATTCCCTTCTACCGGCTACTATCCCAGCCAAGGGTTGAGGTCAATCCCCACTGACAACCCTTAAGGAGAGATAATAGGACTTCTCGGGACTTACCTGGAAACGCAAGGAACCAACTGAAATTTCATCCCATTTCTCTTCTTCAAAAGCCCTTGTTCCGTTGGTAATAATATTGGCACGGAAACGTGAGATGAGATTGTTCATTGGGAATAATTCTTCTTTGCCATTCTCATGACTGTGGAAGACACACCAGAAAGAGAAAAGGTGGGGAGGCATGGATAATTGCACTATTGTAGTAAGTCAACATTCCTGCCATTCGATGCCTGAGTTCATCAGCTGTACTGTGGCCTGAGGCTTAGATGATCAGAAGAAGCTTTTATCATGAGTGCAAGGCTAAAAGACACACTGCTGTCATCAGACCTCCAGGATCTCCCCTAGAATATGGTCCCACCTCCAATGAAGAAGCTCACAAGAGGCAAGTGCAATGAGTGAGTCAGTCCTTGCTGACGCGATGAAGAACTTTGGTAAACCCAGTGAACAGGGAGGGGTCACGTGGATAAACTTGTGAAAAACTACCAGTTCTAGAAGGTGAGTCAGGACAGGGCATTTAAAGAATGTCAACAGGCTTAATTACCAAGGACCTAAAAAGTACCAAGAGCTCACACTCTTTTTGGATATTTTTGGATATTAGACCATCATAAAGCTGGATAGAGTATATACATGAGAGGTTTTAATATGTATTTTCTACGGAGAATAGGTTGCTGGTTACCAGAGGTGAGAGGTGGGTAGAATGGGTGAAGGGGGTCGAAAGGTACAAACTTCCAGTTATAAACAAGTCATGGGGGTGTAATGTACAGTATGGCAACTATAGTAAAATAATAGTGCATTGTCTAAAAAAATACTGTATTGCATATTTAAAAGGTGCTAAGAGAATAAAATTTAAAAGTACTCATCACAAGAAAAAATTTTTGCAGCTATGTGTGGTGACAGATGTTAACTAGAATTATTGTGACCATTTCTCAGTATATACAAATATGGGATCGTGTGGTACACCTGAAACTAATATAATGTTGCCTGTCAACTGAGCCTCAATTAAAAACCTTTATTTCCTAACTTGCATCCTGTTTGCAGTTTTAACTAGGTGTATATTATTTATGTAATTTTCCTGTTTAAAATTTTTGTTTACTACTATGAATGAACGAATGAAGGTCACTCAGTTGTGTCTGACTCTTTGCGACCCCATGGACTATACAGTCCATGGAATTCTCCAGGCCAGAATACCAGAGTGAGTAGCTTTTCCCTTCTGCAGAGGTACCATGAAAAGGCTACCTGTACCTCCATACATCCCATCCCCTAAGGTAAAAAAAGCACTGAAAAAGCATCTGAAAACTTCATCGGGCAAGCACACAGTATAAGCCCATTAAGCTGAGTTCAACCCTTTTGGCCCCAGGGACTGGCTGCATGGAAGACAATTTTTCCTGGATGAGGGTTGGTGGGGGTGTTCGGGATGATTCAAGGGCATTACATTTATCACGTGCTTTATTTCTATTATTATTAAATCAGCTCCACCTCAGATCATCAGGCATTAGACCGTGAAGGTTGGGGACCCCTGTTCTAGAGTGAAAAAAGCCATACTAGTGATTCTGGATTTACCCTCCAGGTGATAAGCCCTCCCCTGTGCTTTATGAAAGGGAAAGTTTTATGTCTAAAAGCCATCAGCATCAGTATGTATACAAGAGCATCCATCAAATTCGAAAATAGACCCAGGGATGCTCACCACATATTAACACAGGCTGTTTCTCTTATCTTTGATCACCTCTCCTTCCTGTCCCCCACCACTTGTCAGCTTTTCACTAAACCAACTGACAGGAACCAGAGCTGCATCAAGCCACCTCTTCTTCCACACGAAAAATTCCAAAAAAACCACAAACCTGATCCTTCCAGGGCCCCGGGCACCTAAGAAAGAGGGTCACTCAGTGCTGGGAAAACTCGGTGAACACCCAGGGACTATGCATCACGTTTCTGCCCCCAAACAGGGCAGGATGGACCTCAGCAAGGGAACACCATTGTCTGTTTTTGCCAATGACGATAAATAGGAATTGGGAAGGCCACGTGAGGCAGTGGTAAAGAATCCACCTGCCAATGCAGGAGACACAAGAGACGCAGGTTTGATCCCTGGGTCAGGAAGATCCGCTGGAGTAGGAAATAGCAACCCACTCCAGTATTCTTGCCTGAAAAATTCCACAGACATAGGAGCCTGGTGGGCTATAGTCCCTAGGGGTCGCAAAGAGTCGGACACGATTGAGTGACTGAGCACACACATAAACAGCAATTACTACAAAGGTCATCTTTGTTGTCCTTATTAAGCTACATATGTACACGTCTGTGTGTGTGCACACAGGTGCCAAGGACCACGTAGTCACAGGAGCCTGGCTCAGGACACAGACAGGTGTGGACGAAGGAGCCGCCTGTCTCTTGCATAACAGCTTACATAATAGCTTTTTTGTCCCAGTGATCTTATTACCTTGGGATTTCAATTTCCTCTAAAAACCAATGAGGGGGCTTGAAGCACCCAAGTCCCTTTCTGGAGCTGACCTTTCCAGAGTCCTTGGGAGATCTCTGGGTGGGAGTGAGCGGGCAAGGGCGCTGGTTCTGTCTGATGATACGGATGACATCTGCAGTTATAACTTGAAAAGCATGACTGCTATTTTCACTCAAAATAACTGTGGAAGGAGGCTCCTAGGGGCCAGGGAACAGTGGGAAAGGGGGCAAAACAGCTGTGTCAACTTGCTGACAATTCCATTAAAGCAAGTGTTAAGAACTGAAATGATCAGACAGCAAGAGTTGGTATTCTCCACTAAGCAGCTTGAGGGCATCAAGAAGGACACTGGAAGATAAAGAACCCTCTAAAAGATTAAGGTAAACTGGCCTAAAAAGTTTTGGTTTCTCAAGGAAGGGTCTGGACTCAAGATTCTCAGAATTTTTCTCCCCAGGCAGGTGACTGGCTGATTTCCAGGGGCAAGTGGCTACACTTGTTTGCTATTCCCAAAGTGTTAGTCACTCAGTCACGTCCAACTCTTTGTGACCTTATGGACTGCAGCCTGCCAGGCTTCTCTGTCCATGGAATTCTCCAGGCAAGAATACTGGAGTCGGTAGAGCCATTCCCTTCTCCAGGGGATCTTCCCAACCCAGGGATCAAATCTGGGTCTCCTGCATTGCAGGCATTCTTTCCCAAGGTAAACAGCAAATAGTAAAGGAATCTTACCTTGTGCTTAATTGCTGCTGAAGTTCCAAAATACTGGATCTGTTTATCAGCAGATACTGTGCCTCATTCACCAGAGAAAGGGCGGCTGTTGTATGAGCAGACTGATCTAAAAAAGGATGGAGTATTTAAAAGAAGGGCTGCTGGACAGAGAAACAAGCTAAGTGTCCACTGATGGGTAAACAGATGAGGAAACTGTGGTGTACATGCACAACGGGATATTATTCAGCCATTAAAAATGAAATCTTGCCATTTGCAATACCATGGAAAGACCTTGAGGGCATTATGCTAAACGAAATAAGTCAGACAGAGAAAGATAAGTTCTGTATGATCTCACTTATAGGTGGAATCTAAAACAAACAAACAACAACAAAAAAAAACCCACCAAAAAAACGAGCAAACAAAACAAGCTCATAGAGCAGATTGGCGGTTGCCAAAGGCAGGGGGTGGGATGGGCGATATGGGTGAAGGGGATCAAAAGGTACAAACATCCAAGCACAAAATATATAAATCTTGGAAGGGTAATGTATACTGTGGCTGCTGCTGCTGCTGCTAAGTCGCTTCAGTCATGTCTGACTCTGTGGGACCTCATAGACGGCAGCCCAACAGGCTCCCCCGTCCCTGGGATGCTCCAGGCAAGAACACTGGAGTGGGTTGCCATTTCCTTCTCCAGTGCATGAAAGTGAAAAGTGAAAATGAAGTCGCTCAGTCATGTCTGACTGTTAGTGACCCCATGGACTACAGCTCACCATGCTCCTCTGTCCATGGGATTTTCCAGGCAAGAGTACTGGAGTGGGGTGCCATTGCCTTCTCCAGTATACTGTGGCAACTATAGTTAATAAAACTGTGTTGCCTATTTGAAAGCTGCTAGGCGAGTAAATCCTAAAAGTTGTCATCAAAAGGAAAAAAAATGTAACTATGTATGGTGACTGATGTTACCTAGACTTGTATGATCACTTTGCAATACATACAAATATCAAATTATTATGGCATACATCTGCAACTAACATAATGTTGTATGTCAATAATACTAAATTCAAAAATTTAAATCAAATTTTAAAAGAAGAGTTGCTTTCTTGGAATACAAATGAATTGTGCTTCTATCGACTTGNTTTAATGAATATTCATAAGAATCAAATTATTATGATAATGAGACTCCACTGGCTTATATTTAAAAGGGCAAAATATGAGTTTTCATTTTAGTGCCTACAAGTATACTTTGTTTTGTGCTTCCCGGGTGGCACTAGGGTAAAGAACCCACCTGCCAGTGCAGCAGACTTAAGAGACATAGGTTCGATTCCTGGGTCTGGAAGATCCTCTGGAGGAGGACAAGGCAACCCACTCCAATATTCTCGCCTGGAGAATCCCCTGGACAGACGAGCCTGGCGGCCTACAGTCTATGGGGTTGCAAAGAGTCGGATACAACTGAAGCAGCTTAGCTCACAGCACACACAAACTTCATTTTATTGAATTCCAGCTTAATCGAACCTCACAGGTACCTCGCAGGTATTACACTTTTTATAAATTGAAGGTTTGTGCAACCCTGCATCAAGCAAGTCTATTGCACTGTCTTCCCAACAGCACCAACAGCATTTGCTCACTTCATGTCTCTGTGCTGCATTTTGGTAGTTCTTGCAATGTTTCGATCTTTTTCATTATTATATTCGTTATGGGGATCTGTGATGTTACTACGTTGTATGATCTATGTTCCTAGGTGATGTGATCTTTGATGTTACTATCACTTGTTGAAGGCTAAAGTATTTTTAATTAAGGTATGTACACTGATTGGTAGACTTCCCTGGAGCTCAAACAGTAGAGAGTCTGCCTGCCATGCAGGAGACCAGGGTTCGATTCCTGGGTTGGGAAGCTCCTCTGGAGAAGGGAATGGCAATCCACTCCAGTATTCTTGCCTGCAGAATTCCATGGACAGAGAAGCCTGGTGGGCTACAGTCCATGGGGTTGCAAAGAGTTGGACACGACTGAGCGACTAACACACACACACTGATTTTTAGACTTAATGCTATTACATACTTAATAGATTATGGTAGAGTATAAACATAACTTTTATATGCACTGCTGCTGCTGCTGCTGCTAAGTTGCTTCAGTCGTGTCCGACTCAGTGTGACCCCATAGATGGCAGCCCACCAGGCTTCCCCATCCCTGGGATTCTCCAGGCAAGAACACTGGAGTGGGTTGCCATTTCCTTCTTTAATGCATGAAAGTAAAAAGTGAAAGTGAAGTCGCTCAGCCAAAAAAATGTGTGACTTGCCTTTGTGGTGGTTGGAAACTGAACCCACAATATTTCCAAGGTAAGCCTGTATATATGCAATATGCTGGAAATCACATCCTTTGCAACTGCTTAAACTACTTTTAAAAAATTTAGGTGACAGTGTAAAGAGGTAATGTAGTTTAAAAAGTTTAAGTGTTCAAAGACCTAGACCCAGACCATCAGAGACCACACCACCATAAATGGCATCTTTGAAGTGTAATGTTCACAGGCTGACACTTCCTGACCTTGTATCAAGCAGGCAACAGATTCACTCTGCTGCCCCCTTCACCTGCCCAGGTTCCATCTCCCATCAGGACAGGCAGAGCCTGCCTGACCTCTTTGCTTCCTTCTTCTCTCTCTCGATCGCAGCCTCCACACCTCACCAGGGATGTCTTTCTGATACAAGCAACACCATGAAACTCCCCAGCACAGAATTCTTCAATGAGTCTCCCATCCACAAGATAGTGCTTCTGACTCAGCAGTACGTTCATCTCATCTCCCCAGCTCTACCCCCATCACCCCCCTACCCACATCCCACCCTCCTAAACCCTTCCCTGAGCCCATGAAATGCCAAGCCCTGCCAGTAATCTTCAGCAATCTTCTTGCCTCTCTCTGCCTGGAATAGTTCTACTTTCCTGTTAAAATGTAGCTCCAAACTCACCTCTTCCCTGAAGCCCGCCAAGACTCATTCCAGGTGTAGACTTACAAGCCAGTCTCCCTGAGAGCTAGTGACTAAGCCAGGTCATTTCTGCCCAAATCAGGAATGTAGCAACTAACCAGTCCATTGATTTAGTCATCGAGTATTTACTGAGCAACTACTAGTATCAGGTCTGTTCTAAACACTGAGGACAAAGCACTGAACAAAGCAGAGAAAAATCCTTTCCTCACCAAGTTTATGATCTAGCAGAGGGAAGGCAGAACATAAACAGGGTAACTGAGCAAAATATTTGCCTTACAGGATGTGAAATGTGCCACAGAGGGACCTCCCTGTGATCCAGTGATTAAGACTTCACGCTGCCAGTGCGAGGGGTGAAGGCTCAATCTCTGGTCAAGGAACTAAGATCCCACATGGTCTGTGGCATGACCAAAAGATTAAAAACAAAAGTCACAGGGAAAAATAAAACAGGGAATGAGCTGGGAGGTTCAAGAGGGGGCTCTAGTTCATAGGAGGGCAGTCAGGCAAGAGTCCCCTGAGAAGGCAACATTGGAACAGACACTTGAAAGCTCACTCTTCGCACACGGTACTGTGACCTCAAAGTACTTTCTTCACTAAAGTCTTGTTTTATGCTCACAACAGCTTATGGCAGGAAAAACTGTCAAAACCCTTAAATCTAAGTAATTGAGGTCTGCAGAATTTCAACACCATGAGGTTCAAGGATTTGCTAAGGTCTCACAATCACTTGGTGTCAGGACCGAAATCCAGATTTTCTTAGGATATAGCAAGCTACCAATGCTTTTATTTAAAAAAAAAAAACAACTAACCCATTTTTCCAAACATGCAGGACTGAGGCAGAGAGCTTGAGCGGTGCCTGCAAGCCCACCTGTCTCCTCAGGGTTAGTCTGAAGACTACTCATGGGCCCTGCTGACCTGTGGGGCCACCTGGGCATCTGTCTGCCAAAGGCCCACCACCCCAACTTCATGAGCAGATTGCCCTGTCAGCCCATTTTGTGGACTGATGTTCATGTCTGCAAGCGTGAGTCCAAGTTCCTGTCCCCTAAGAAGCAATCCAAAATGTAATACCTTTGCCATGTTTCTTCTTCACATTTCTTTGAAAGTCTGAACTTTGTTTGATCAAATGATAGGGACGGCCAAAAAACTTTGACAGCCAGTTGGAAATTTTTTCTCCGCAATCATATGTGTTTACCCTGCCAAAAAAGAAAAAGGAAGGATGGTGAACGTTATGTAGTATTCCTTTAAGTAATTGAAATAGCAAAATGTTATATAGTATAATATAACAGAACATAATAGAATATAATGAAGCCCCCAGCAATATAGACACCTAAAGTGACAAGTGTGCTTAGGAAACTGCAGAGAAATTTCCAAGGCATGGGAAGGCGTGAGATTTATGCTTTTCACAAAGTTTTCAGATCAAATTAAAAGTTTTAGAAATTTCTCTTTCTATCTATCCTTTTACCTAAATCTAATCTCAACCAGAAAATATGTGGAATACAAATTTTCTGACTATGGGTCCCGATCTTATGGTTCCTAGCCCATCTAATACCCCAACCAATTAAACCCCTCAAACACAAAAATTATTAACTTCATAGTTCACTAGTGATTCATATACTAGTAGAAGGCTTTTAAAATGCCAATGGCTTTTAGTGAACACAATAAAGCAGTCAGTGGGTACATCTGTGCTCAGGAAACCATGATATGCATAGTGCTGATCAGACAGCATTTCCTTCTGCACTGCAAACAAGTCAGTCATGAAGGGATATGTCAAACACAAGCTACACACATCCAAACTGGACTCAAGCTGTTAGCACCTCTGGGTCACACTGGGATGATGAAGGGCTATGTACATGCTCAGGCAAGGTGGGAAGGTGATAGTGTGAGGATGGTGCTCTACCCAAATGGGCATCGTGGGCCCTGGCCATGCTGGAGGCCCCTGGGTTGAGCACACTCTGCACCCTCTTGCCAGTTCTTGTGCAGACTTAAACACTCATCAAAGCACATTTTCAATCAGAGTAATGAATTTGGGGTGAATATTTTGGAAAGTTACTATAGTAAATCTTCCATGGAGAGAAATACACCCATTTCAGGGTGAAAGTGAAGTGAAAGTGAAAGCGTTAGTCACTCTATCGTGTCTGACTCTGACACCCCATGGACTGTAGCCCACCAGGCTCCCCTGTCCATGGAATTCTCCAGGAAAGAATACTGGAGGGGGTTGCCATTCGCTTCTCCAGGGAATCTTCCTGATCCAGAGATTGAGCTCACAACTCTTGTACTACAAAGCAGATTCTTTACTGTCTGAGTGTGCAATTTTTATCCCTGGTTTCATGTAGCTGCATCTGAGAGGACTGGCATTTTCTGGTCAATAAAGCCTTTTGGATAGCGTGAGCTCAGGCTTCTTATACTGGGAACCATGAGTGCTTGATATAATGAAAATGGACTTAGATGCATCTTTCAAAGCAGCAGAGAGAAAGTCTGCAAAGTGAGGTTTCATTCTTCCCTTCCCTGAGAGTTTCACCTGCCATAGCCTCACCTGTCCGCACAGACTTTGCTTTGGCAAATCTGAACCTGCTCACTGTTCTCCTCAAGAGGCACCTCGATAGGCTCCATCCCTAATGAACAAAGGTTAGAGACAAATTTACCATCATGCAAAAAAGAACAAGTATATGTTTTTAAAGTCCATTATTCTCAAACATACAAGAATTAATGAGCTGGGCAATTGGTTGAGTCAAATAAGTGGCTGGGTCTTAGAAATCTCTTTATAACAGAGATTCTCTTCTTCATTGTTAGCACCACCAACAGCAGGTGTGCTGAGCAGCTTTCTTGTGGGAGACCCTGCACCGGGGCAGTCACAACCACAGTCCCTGCGATGCTGTAAATTCCTTTAAAGATGTCTCTCCCTCTGGATGACTCCACATCCTGATGTCATTGCTCTCTAAGCTACCTAGATCCTCTAGAAATAGGCCGGCATGAAGGCCCGCTCTGGAAGAAGGTCAGCATACAGTGTCAATTCTCCTAGCTCTTAGGAGTCAGCATCAAATTGGATTCCTAAATCAATCATCATTAGCGCTAAAAAAAAAAATCTGTTACCATGTCAGTGGAGTTGGGAAGTGATTCTTCTCTAAAAAGTTTTTATACACATTATACATACAAAGGAGCATATAACATGTACATAAACTTAGAATAAAATATGCGGAAGAAACTAGAGGACATTGATCCCGGGCCACTGAAGAGTGTAAGATTGTTGACAAAGGCTGGAACGGCTGAGGCATGCTGCCACTCTGCATGCCTTCTCATTCTTCATGAGCCATTAAAAATACAGCAAAAGGCATGAAGCCAAGACGTCTGAGTAGAATTCATGGTGGCCCTTCTCTGAGGATACCTCCTCTGTGGCCCGCCTGTGCTCTCCAGCCATACAGATTCGTGTTGATGTTTGCTAGAAAGCAACACAATACTGTAAAGCAATTATCCTTCAATTAAAAATAAGTAAATTTTGAAAAATTTACACACAGATGTTCATAGCAGCATTATTCATAATAACCCCAAGTGGAAACAATCTAAATATCCATCAACTGATAAGTGGATAAAAAAATAAGTATGCCTAATTGTTCAACAGTATGATGATCCTTAGAAACATTATGCTAAGTGAAAGAAGTCAGTCATATATTGTATGATCCCAGTTACATGAAACATCCAGAACAGGCCAATCCATAGAGACAGAAAATAGATTAGTAATGGCCAGGACTGGGGATGAGGTTGGGAATAGGAAGTGACTGCTAGTGGGTATGGGCTTTCTCACTTAGGATGATGAAAAAGTGTTCTAAAGTTTATTGGGGTGATGATTGTAAATATACAAGAATAATAATAATTGAGTGGTACAGTTTAAATGAATACATTTTGTGGAATGTTATATAAATATTGATCAGGCTAGAAGAAACAAATAAAAAGGCAGAAAATGATATACTATGCAAACTGAATCAGAGCTCAATGGTAGGATTTGTAACAAAGAATTTCACACTTCAAACTTTGGAACAAAGAAAATTATGGTGTATAAAGAGGAACATTGTTTAAAGAGGGACGAATTCACCAAGAAGTCAATCATACTATGTGAAGCAAACACTAACAGAACTAAGGAGAAAGCAGACAAATCGACAATTACAGTTGAGGACTTCAGCACTCTTTTTTCAGTCATTAACAGAACTAGTAGAAGTGCATAAAAAGCCAGAAGGTATATAGAAAAACAGCAATACTGATCAACAAAGTGGATATAACTGACGTCTACAGAACACTCCACCCAACAACAGAATACACATTCCTCTCAAGTGTATATGGAACACTCATGGCAATAAATCACGTCCTTGGTTATAAGCCAAAACTTAACAAATTTTAATGAATTTAAAATCTACAAAGTAAGTATCTCTTTTGGAGAGTTTATGGAGTTAAACTAAAATCAATAACAGAATGAAAATAAGAACATCTCCAAATACATTGAAATTAACACACTTCTGTAATCGATGGGTCAAAATGAACATACAGAAAGCAACTAAGTACATCAAAAGATGCTTAACATCATTAGCCAGTAGGGAAACCAAATTAAAATCATGATGGGATGCCATCATACACCTATTAAAATAAATAAAACAAAACACTGACAAAAACTGGCCGGATGTGGAGCAACTAGAACTCTCACACATTACTGGTGGAAATGAAAACAACACATTCCAGAAAATGGTCTGGAAGTTTCTTCTAAAAGTAAATTACCCTTACCATGGTTGGTTGATGGTTTAGTCGCTAAGTCGTGCCCGACTCTTGCGACCCCATAGACTGTAGCCCGCCAGGCTCCTCTGTCCATGGGATTCTCCAGGCAAGAATACTGGAGTGGGTTGCCATTTCCTTCTCCAGGGGATCTTCCCAACCCAGGAATTGAACCTGGGTCTCCTGCACTGGCAGACAGATTCTTTACCAACTGAGCCACCAGGGAAGCCCTGCAATCAACTCTTAGTGTTTATTCTAAAGAAATGAAAACTTCTGAGGACCCAAAAACCTGTACGTGAATATTAAAAGCAGCTCTATTCATAATTACTCAAAACTAGAAATGACACAGATGCCTTCAGTAGATAAAAGGAGGACATACCACACTCTGGTATGTCCATACAATGGAATGCTGCTGCTGCTGCTGCTTCTAAGCCGCTTCAGTCGTGTCCAACTCTGTGCAATCCCAGAGACAGCAGCCCACCAGGCTCCCCCGTCCCTGGGATTCTCCAGGCAAGAACACTGGAGTGGGTTGCCATTTCCTTCTCCAATCCATGAAAGTGAAAAGTGAAAGTGAAGTCACTCAGCCGCATCCGATTCTCTGAGACCCCATGGAATGCAGCCTTCCAGGCTACTCAACAATAAAAAAAAAAGGATAAACTACTGATTCATGCAATAACTTAGATGGGACTTAAAGGCATCATGCTGAGTGAAGGAAGCCAACATCAAAAGGTCACAGATTGTGTGTTTACATTTATAGAACATCCTCAAAAAAAAAAAAAAAAAAACAGTGATAATTTTTTAAAGGGTATATATAAAAAAAAGCCATAGTGATAGAGCTTTGACTGCCAGGTGTTAAGGATGGGGAAAAGAGAGACTGAAAAGGGATAGCATGAAGGAGTTCTCTGGGGTTTTGTTTCTTGTTTTGTATCTCGATTATGGGAGTGACTATTCAATTGTGTGCATGTGTTAAAATTCATACAGAGAACAAAAGGCCAAGAATGGTCAAGATAATTTGGAGGCATGAGGTAGGACAAGCCCTCAGTTACTGTTGTTCAGTCAATCAGTTGTGTCCGACTCTTTGTGACCCCATGGACTGCAGCGTGCCAGGCTTCCCTGTCCTTTACCATCTCCTGGAGCTTGCTCAAACTCATGTTCATCAGGTCAGTGATGCCATCCAACCATCTTATCCTCTGTCATCCTCTTCTCCTCCTGCCTTCAATCTTTCCCAAAATTAGGGTCTTTTCTAATGATTCGGCTTTTCCCATCAGGTCACCAAAGTATTGGAGCTTCAGCTTCAGCATCAGCCCTTCCAGTGAATATTCGGAACTGATTTCCTTTAGGATTGACTGGTTGGATCTCCTTGCTGTCCAAGGGACTCTCAAGAGTCTTCTCCAAAACCACAGTTCAAATGCATCAATTCTTGGGTACTCAGCCTTCTTTGTGGTCCAACTCTCACATCTGTACGTGACTACTAGAAAAAGCATAGCTTTGACTATTATGGACCTTTGTCAGCAAAGTAATGTTTCTGTTTTTAATCCACTATCTAGGTTTGTCATAGCTTTTCCTCCAAGGAGCAAGCATCTTTCAATTTCATGGCTGCAGTCACCCTCTGCAGTGATTTTGGAGCCCAAGAAAATAAAATCTGTCTTTGTTTCCATTTTTTCTCATCGATTTGCCCTGAAGTGATGGGACCAGATGCCATGATCTTAGTTTTTTGAATGTTGAATTTTAAGCCAGTTTTTTCACTCTCCTCTTTCACTTTCATCAAGAGGCTCTTTAGATCCTCTTTGCTTTCTGCCATTAGGGTAGTATCATCTACACATTCGAGGTTATTGGTATTTCTCCTGGCAATCTTGATTCCAGCTTGAGCTTCATCCAGTCTGGGATTTCACATGATGTACTGTGCATGTATGTTAAATAAGCAAAGTGACAAAATACAGCCTTGACATACTCCTTTCCCAGTTTTGAACCTGTCTATTGTTCCATGTCTGGTTCTAACTGTTGCTTCTTGACTTGCATACAGGTTTCTCAGGAGGCAGGTAAGGTGGTCTGGTATTCCCATCTCTTGAAAAAATTTTCCAAAGTTTGCAGTGATTCCCACAACCAAAGGCTTTAGCATAGTCAATGAAGCAGACGTAGATTATCAGTTATTAAGATTCAGTATATAGTTCTAGTAGTGACATTGGCTCATTGGTTCAAGAAAAAATAAACCACTCAGGCAGAATGGAACACCGACAGCCAAGAAACATGATCACTGAATACATGGGAATGGTATCTATCACAAAAGTCTAGCCATAAGTTAGGAGGGAAACTAGAATATTCTGTAAATGGTAGGTGGAGTGCTGAAGGCGTGAGAGCACAGAGAAGTACATAGGGAATTTCATCTATATCTGAAATGCTTTTATTAAGGAGGTGGAGAAAGAGGATGTACAGAAGGGAGAAAGAAGGTGGGTAATAAGAGGAGAGAGATGGGGAGGAGGATGGACATGAGGAGTAGAAATTGAAGCAAATGTGGCCAAATGCTAAGTTTGTTAAAACTGGATGATGTAAGTGTTCAGTTCACTTCACTCAGTCGTGTCCAACTCTGCAACCCCATGAACCGCAGCACGCCAGGCCTCCCTGTCCATCACCAACTCCCAGAGTTCACCAAACCCATGTCCACTGAGTCAGTGATGCCATCCAACCATCTCATCCTCTGTTGTCCCCTTCTCCTCCTGCCCTCAATCTTTCCCAGCATCAGGGTCTTTTCAAATGAGTCAGCTCTTCACATCAGGTGGCCAAAGTACTGGAGTTTCAGCTTCAACATCAGTCCTTCCAATGAGCACCCAGGAATAATCTCCTTTAGGATGGATCACCTTGCAGTCCAAGGGACTCTCAAGAGTCTTCTCCAACAATAGTTCAAAAGCATCAATTCTTCAGCACTCAGCTTTCTTTATAGTCCAACTCTCACATCCACACTTGACCACTGGGAAAACCATAGCCTTGACTAGACAGACGTTTGTTGGCAAAGTAATGTCTCTGCTTTTCAATATGCTGTCTAGGTTGGTCATAACTTTCCTTCCAAGGAGTAAGTGTCTTTTACTTTCATGGCTGCAATCACCATCTGCAGTGATTTTGGAGCCCCCAAAAATAAAGTCAGCCATTGTTTCCACTGTTTCCCCATCTATTTGCCATGAAGTGATGGGACCGGATGCCATGATCTTAGTTTTCTGAATGTTGAGCTTTAAGTCAACTTTTTCACTCTCCTCTTTAACCTTCATCAAGAGGCTCTTTAGTACCTTTTCACTTTCTGCCATAAGGGTGGTGTCATCTGCATATCTGAGGTTATTGGTATTTCTCCTGGCAATCTTGATTCCAGCTTTTGCTTCCTCCAGCCCAGCGTTTCTCATGATGTACTCTGTATATAAGTTAAATAAGCAGGGTGACAATATACAGCCTTAACATACTCCTTTTCCTATTTGGAACCAGTCTGTTGTTCCATGTCCAGTTCTAACTGTTGCTTCCTGACCTGCATACAGATTTCTCAAGAGGCAGGTCAGGTGGTCTGGTATTCCCATCTCTTTCAGAATTTTCCACAGTTTATTATGATCCAGACAGTCAAAGGCTTTGGCATCGTCAATAAAGCAGAAATAGATGTTTTTCTGGAACTCTCTTGCTTTTTCCATGATCCAGTAGATGTTGGCAATTTGATCTCTGGTTCCTCTGCCTTTTCTAAATCCAGCTTGAACATCAGGAAGTTCACGGTTCACGTACTGTTGAAGCCTGGCTTGGAGAATTTTAAGCATTACTTTACTAGCGTGTGAGATGAGTGCAATTGTGCAGTAGTTTGAGCATTCTTTGGCACTGCCTTTCTTTGGGATTGGAATGAAAACTGACCTTTTCCAGTCCTGTGGTCACTGCTGAGTTTTCCAAATTTGCTGGCATATTGAGTGAAGCACTTTCACAGCATCATCTTTCAGGATTTGAAACAGCTCAACTGGAATTCCATCACCTCCACTAGCTTTGTTGGTAGTGATGCTCCCTAAGGCCCACTTGACTTCACATTCCAGGATGTCTAGCTCTAGGTGAGTGATCACACCATCGTGATTATCTGGGTCGTGAAGATCTTTTTTGTACTGTTCTTCCGTGTATCCTTGTCACCTCTTCTTAATATCTTCTGCTTCTGCTAGGTCCCTACCATTTCTGTCCTTTATTGAGCCCATTTTTGCATGAAATGTTCCCTTGGTAGCTCTCATTTTCTTGAAGAGATCTCTAGTCTTCCCCATTCTTTTGTTTTCCTCTATTTCTTTGCATTGATCGCTGAGGAAGGCTTTCTTATCTCTCCTTGCTATTCTTTGGAATTCTGTATTCAAATGGGTATATCTTTCCTTTTCTCCTTTGCTTTTCTCTTCCTTTCTTTTCACAGCTATTTGTAAGCCTCCTCAGACAGCCATTTTTCTTTTTTGCATTTCTTTTTCTTGGGGATGATCTTCATTCCTGTCTCCTGTACAATGTCACGAACTTCCATCCATAGTTCATCAGGCACTCTATCAGATCTAGTCCCTTAAATCTATTTCTCATTTCCACTGTATAGTCATAAGGGATTTGATTTAGGTCATACCTGAATGGTCTAGTGGTTTTCTCCACTTTCTTCAATTTCAGTCTGAATTTGGCAATAAGAAGTTCATGATCTGAGCCACAGTCAGCTCCCAGTCTTGTTTTTGCAGACTGTATAGAGTGTCTCCAACTTTGGCTGCAAAGAATATAATCAATCTGATTTTGGTGTTGACCATCTGGTGATGTCCATATGTAGAGTCTTCTCTTGTGTTGTTGGAAGAGGGTATTTGCTATGACCAGTATTTTCTCTTGGCAGAACTTAGCCTTTGCCCTGTTTCATTCAGTACTCCAAGGCCAAATTTGCCTGTTACTCCAGGTGTTTCTTGACTTCCTGTTTTGCATTCCAGTCCCCTATAATGAAAAGGACATCTTTTTTGGATGTTAGTTCTAGAAGGCCTTGTAGATCTTCATAGAGCTGTTCAATTACGTGATACTGAATGGTTTGCCTTGGAAACGAAGAGAGATCATTCTGTCATTTTTGAGATTGCATCTTATTCACATTTGTGCTGTCCAACACTGTAGCCACTACATGTATTAAATTAAATTAAATTAAATTTAAAATTTAGCTCCAGCATCCTGTATGTTACACATACTCAGTAGCCACACCAGATTGATGGCTACCAAATAGCACAATGTAAATGCTGAACATTTCCATCATCACATAAGGGTCCACAGGACAGAGCTGGTCTACATTCATATATGTTAGATGGTTCATAATAAAAATCCCCAAAGAAGAATTAAAGTTTGCAGAACCCATGAAGAGTGAAGGAAATAAAACTAATGTAAGTGAAAGGACAACATGTAATTTCAAAATCGACACCTCTTTACTTTCTGACTGAATGGTCAGATCTTTACCTTTTCCCAGAAATATCCTCCATACACACACTAAAAAAAAACACAAGAGGAACAAACTTCCTATAGTCTCTTCTATACATCATTTCACTTCCTTTCAGAATATTTTAATATTTAGTGGAGGAAAAGTCATGATTTTATTTTATGAGAATAAAGCTACTCTTGACAACTACTCTGTAAAAGTGAACCCTGTTTTCAGACCTTGGGCTTTGATGACCATGATCCTCCGCTGCAGGTCAATGAAGGGCTGGATCAGGCAGAGCCGGGGCTCCTGTTTCTGACTCAGGCAAATGCCGTTGTGATTCACAACCATCCAGCTTCGGTCATACAGCAGCCCTTGACTTCCTAGAGGCCACCTGGTCACCTAAAAAAAAACAGTCAGTGTATTTTAAGCCAACACTCCTCAAAAATGATCTTGTCATTTATTGCACAGGGGCTGCACAGATGCCGATGGGCTTCAGGAATTCAGCGCAGACTCTTGAAGGACGAAAGCATGGAAGAGAAGGAAACAAAGAAGACAGGGACTTTCCTGGTGGCCTTGTGGTTAAGAGTCCACCTTGAAATGCAAGAGATGCAGGCACGATCCCTGGTGAAGGAACGAAGATCCCACGTGCCTCGGAACAGCTCAGCCCCTGCACCTCAACTACTGAACCCTAGCTCTGGAGCCTTCGTGCCACAATGCGAATGCCTGCAAACCACAATTACGGGGCCTGAGCACCTGCCAGGAGTAGAGAGTCCACCTGTGTCTGTGCTCAGTCATGCCCAACTCTTTAAGACCCCATGGACTGTAACCTGCCAGGCTCCTCTATCCACAGAATTCCCCAGGCAAGAACTAGAGTGGCTTGACATTTCCTTCTCCAGGGGATCTTCCCAACCCGGGAGTTGAACCCACATCTCTTGTGTCTCCTGCATTGGCAGGCAGGTTCTTTACCACGAGTGCCACCAGGGGCTGCAACCAAAGATGCCACATTACACAGCAGAGAACTCGTGTGCCTCAACTAAAACCTGATGCAGCCAAAGAAACAAACATTTAAAGAAGAAGGGGACAATGCAAAGAAGACTACGGGATCAAGGGACCTTCCATTTAGCCTCCAGATCCAGTTCCATCCTTGTCCACTTCAGTGTGCCTTTTGAGTGGGTAACACATGTGCCTGGCAGGGACATCGGGAGCAGGCCTCTGCCCACCCTGTGTTCCACTTCCCTCCCCACAGGTCTCTGCTGCTCCCGCTTTCTGTGTGTCCTTCCACACTGGTGGATGTCTGAGCAGGCATATCCTCATAATATAGACTTGTTTCTGGCACAAATGGTGGCTCCACTGAAATGGTCACTGAGCTGATCCATCTTAAGTGTATAAAATATGTACATTCCTCAATGCTTCATATTTCTACAAAATCAAAATACAAATTATGGCCAGTGTCCAGATCTTGCACTTAATACCATTCTCCAATAAAAACAACCAGGACTTCTTGGAGAAATGGTTTATTCTAGGGCTGCGTCAGGAAATATACAAGATGAGCCAGGAGTACCTTGTAGTGATAGAAAAGTAAGGAAGTGCTCAAAAAACAAAATGAGGGAGGTACATCAAAGGGGTGCAGGAGTTAACTCAAAGCATGGCCAGTGGGGGAAAAAAAAAACCCAAACATTTGAACAACAACAACAACAATAATAATGTAATATTGGATTGGGCTTCCCTGGTGACTCAGACGGTAAAGAATCTGCCGGCAGTGCAGGAGACCAGGGTTCAATCCCTGGGTCGGGAAGATGCCCTGGAGAAGGGAATGGCAACCCATTCCAGTATTCTTTCCTGGAGAATTCCATGGACAGAGGAGCCTGGTGGACTACAGTCCACAGGGTCACAAAGCCTCAGACATGACAGTGACTAACACATATATACACAGCACTGGATTATAATCTAAAATATAAAATAAATACCCATGAGTCCATACTGATATAAACAAATGATTAAATAGAAAGGTCAACTCTCTAATATAGAAGAAGTCCAAATTATTGATGTAGATGGACCCCTCTCAAGAAGGTAGAGCATAACTCCTTACCCACTAAGTGTGGGCTACCCTTAGTCACTTGCCTCTAAAGGGCACAGTATGGGAATGGGTGGAGGGGGAACTGACAGTGAAGAACACTGGCAAACACTATGACACCCAGGTTAACATCAGTAGTGATAAGCCACAATGATACTATGTACCCTGACACGATACGATGAGAACTTTATCTCTGTGGTCCTCCTGCCGTACAACCCCAAACCCCAGTCTAATCCCCAGAAAGACATCAGGAAAAAACAAACTGATGGATATTCTAATAAACACCTGACCAGTATTCTTTAACACAGTCAAGGTGCTGAAAACAGGGAAAGTCTAAGAAACTGGTACAACGCCAGAGGAGCCTAAGGAGACATGAGAGCTAAACGTAATGTGGTGTTCTGGATGGGATCCAGAACACAAAAAGCACATTAGGGGGAAAATAATGAAATATCAATAGTGTGAGGCCAGGTCTTTGCAGTTTTACCCACAGGTTACACCCACTGTTTTCAGCACTGCCTGCTGTTTGTTAAAGAAGGGTGTACACCACCCACTGCTTTTGAAATAGTATTATGATTAAGAGACCAACATTCTTGCACAACTGTGCAAGAATCAATTTCACCCTTCTGTTTTCCGCTGAGCACCCAAGTTAACCACCCAAAGGAGTCTGAAAACTTCCAATCAGGGGTAATGATGAAAGGGAAGAATATTTAATTGGGGGCACTTTGGGGTGGGCCCTCGAGGGAGGGACCTGAGTGAAGATGGAGGCTTCAGGGGGTGGAAGTGAAGGAGAGGAGCTTCCGGCCTGGGGTAAGCGTGGTGCAGATCTCTAGGAGGAACAATGTGAAGGGAAACTGCTCCTCCAGCCAGGGAAGCCCTGTACCCAAGAAGCAGAAAGGCAGTGCAGCGGGGGGTGGGGTGGGGTAGGCACTTTGAGGACTCACAAGCTTGGCGCTTACACCTCACCTCTGACAGTTACCGGCTTTGGACAACTTACCACCTTCCTAAGCCTTGGCTCTGTCATGTATTATATAAAATGGACATTACTGTCGTTGGATTAGGTGAAAACCAAAACAGTGCATAAAATGTAAAGCAACTGAATGTAACAAGTGATCCACAGATGTTAATCCCTTTACTTGCCCTTCACTTGCCTTCTGTATCAGACATCCTCTCCCCGCAGACCATGGCTGCTCATGCTGGCAGAGCCCTCGAGTTCAGCAATACTAGGGGCCAAGCCCAGAATCCACCACCAAGTCACTATTTCTTTCGGAAAACATGTTTTGAATTACAAATAACTTTTTAGAAGACAATCTATTATTTGGGTGGCATTTCTCCATGGATCTCTCATTTCTGCATGTCTGTTTTAACAAGCAGAAGCACAAACTGTCCTCTGTTCCAGACTCTCCTGTCGAGGAGGTTTGTATAGTGAACAGCTCTATAACCCTCTGGAGTAGAGGGCAAGTTTGCTCACAGCGCAGTATCACAAACGTATCAGCTCCTCCCTGATTGAGGACTACACAGCTTGGCTGGTATCCTATTATGAAAGAGGCTTCCTGAGTTAGGGGGCTCCCAAATATGAGCAGAGCATCCACCTGGGCCCCTCTGGACCCTTTCTTGGGGCTTGAGGGGAAAGAAAAGCAACAAAAACATGAAGCTCTTGCTACCTGCAGGCTGTGAGTAACAGCCTGTTATCTCTGACCCAGGAATCTCATCTTCCATGGCCTCCCAGCATGCGAGATCTTAAAGCTACATCCCCTGCTTTGGAAATGCAGAGTCTTTGCCTCTGGACCACCAGGGAAGCCCCATGGAATGTCATATCTCTTGTCGGCATCCAAGACACTGAGGCAGGCTGGGTTGTGAGCTTGCTAGGAGGGCAAAGTCTCAGGCCCGTCGCTGTTCCTTACACCCACTTGTTGGAACACGTCTATCATTGTCTATCCTTTGATTTGCCACCTAAACATTGAATTTACTGGCTTCTGCCTTCCTTTTTCCTCTTTGTCAGGGGCAAGCTTTCAGCCACCATGTCTGTGTTGGCATGTGAAGGGTAAGCTTTTCAGCTGTTGCAGCTGGGGGCTGGGTTACGGAAGGATTTGAGCAAATAAGTATTCACTGAGGGCAATGGGAGCAAGGTTTCTCACAGGATTTACAAGCGCAGGGGATGGCTAAATAAACCCTGTGGTGTTGGATTGGAACTGGAGATATCAGTGTGAAATCATAGCTATGAATGGATAGACAGATAAATGATAGGTAGACAGACAAGAGAGAAATAGAGAGATAGATGTGTGTGTATGTGTGTGTGTGTTGTAAAGTGTCTGCTTCCCTCCTGAGGTACTGCCCTCCCTGGGGGAAGAACCATTTCCATTTTGTTCATCACTGCACACAGGTGCAGGCCCAGCAGGTGGCAAGTACTCAGTGTATAGTTTCTGAATGAGCAGACGGACGGAAGACTTTTAGCAAAATATGAAAGCTTACTGAGTCTCAGTGTCTTCATTGTAAAATGGATCACTGATTCCTGCTGTGTTTCTGTGTGCAGCACAGCTATTCTACAGGACATGACTCATCTGAGAAAACAGAGTCCCAATACTCCTCACCTGCCTGCATTCAGGAGTGGAGAAGAACTTGCTTGTTCATGGTCTCAGACTGGAGGACAGTCTCCTTCAGCATGGACTAGCCAATGAGGAGCTAGGGAGCCTGCGATCCCAGAGGCTCAGGAGGGTGGGACATCACCTGGGACTTGGGACACACACATATCATAGAAAGACAGTCTCATAGGAAGTTCGGCCACTGCAGGTGTGGTCGGGGTCAGCTGGCTAACCAAGGCAAGCACTCCTATCTCCCACGCAGGGTGACTGCCAGGCCAGCCTGTTTGCAGACATTATGTAGTTCACCTCCACAGGGAGAGCTAAGCAGACAGACTCAGGACAGTGTGGACCCAAGGAGTCAGGAGACCCGGGTTCAAATCCTTTCCCTATCATTTATTAGGGGGTCATGACCTGGGCAGAGTGCTTAACCTCAACAGCCCCTTGGCTCCATATCTATACAATAGGGATGATATTACCTAGTGCCTCATATTATTGTTTTGATGATCAAATGAACCAAAGTATGTAAAATGCTTCTGCATGAAAGTTACACCCATAACTATCAACAGTAACTAGGCAGTCACACCCAGAAACGGTCCTCTCGGGGATTCCCGTTAGCAGAGTCATGGTCAAAAGTCAGCTCAAACTAAGAAAGGCAGAATGAGGACTTAGCTGGTGGAGCAGTGGATAAGAATCTGCTACCAACCTGGGGTACACGGGTTTGATCCCTGGTCTGAGAAAATCCCACATGCTGCAAAGCCACTAAGCCCACGGGTCACAACTACTGAGTCTGTGCTCCAGAGCCTGGGAACTGCAACCACTGAGCCTGTGTGCTGCAGGTACTGGAGGTTTGATTTTCTGCATGCTTCCCTTCACTTCCTGAACTTTTTTTCTTTGCTTTATCAAAAAACATTATAAAATAAACACAAAAGAAGCAATCTCTTTAGCTGCCACTGAAACCCTTACCTCAAACGCTGCACAGGACTTGATTGGGTAGAGGTAAAGGTTGGTGACGACGTGTGACCTGAGGTCCCCATCTGGGACGTCAGCAGCTTTCTCTAAAGTGGTCTGCTGGGGTCCGGTGGCGTCCAGCAGGGGCGGGCACAGACCCTCTGCATCCACAGCGGTGGGCAAGTCGTTCCAAACCCCGGAGTGTGGGGAAGCGTCTTCCTGAGGTGAGGGGCTACCTCTGGCCTGGGCGGCAGGCACGGTGTGCCGACCCTCACTGTCTCCAGGCGGGGCTCCAGCCTCCCCCGGGGTGGCCAGAGGGAGAGGCTGGCCGTGAGACAGGCGCAGTCGGGTTGCTATGATGAACCTAAGGAAGGCCTGGGCATCCTCAAGCGTAGACATGTATCCAAAAGAAATCCTCACAGAGCCCGTCGGCTGCCCGTCTATGAGGTCCACATCATCTCCACAGACGTGACCAGCCTAGGAGAAAGAAACACGTCAGCCAGAGTGAATATTCCTCACGGGTGGACCAGAAACCATTCTGTAAAACAACGTTTGTTGATAATAGAAGATAAAATTAACCCAGGAAAACAGAACTGCAACACCAAGAAGAGCTGTGTGCCTCAGACATAGTTCCACAAACCCAGGGCCCTGACTCCCCCTCCGGCATCACGTGGCTCACTGTGAGTGGGGATCTATACCAATCCCAAGGGGCCATTAAAAAGTTTAAAAGACACAACATTGTAAATCAACTATATTTCAATATAAATAAATAAATAAAATTTTTTTAAGTTTAAAAGCAATTGTTCACGTAAAGCATTTACCAGAGCCATATACACAATGCTGACCCACAGTGGCAGCAAAAGACAGACTGAAGTTTCAGAAGCACAGATGGGTCAGCTCCTTGGTCTACCCAGGGCTGAAGGGGGAGGAGAGCTTGCTGGCCATGCCTTCTAGACTCTCTCAGGATCAAAGGGAGGCCTGTATCCTTTGCAATTGCCTTTTGACAAAACGGCAAGACAGAGATGCTGCCCCAAGGAACGACTGGCCCAAGCCCATAATGAAAGCCAAAGGCAGCACTAAGTGCCTGGCCAGGAGGTGGGGAAAGAAAAGCAAGAAGTCCCCGAGCCTCTCCAAGCCCCGCTACTGGTATTGATCACTGCTCCAGCGGCCTACCTCCCCAGAGCTGAACCCAAGTCAGATACCCAAAGAGATGGGTCCATGGCATTCCTCAGGTTCAGCATCATACCTGGAATTGCATTCATCTGTGTTCTAAGACTCCCTCTTTTTAAGCAGAACACAGCTCATGGTTGGTTGGGATCTAATACATTCATTACTTAGTGGCAGCCAAAAGAAACAATTTATAAACTATTCTGATATAAATAAGGCTTTTTGCCACTCGAACTAGTCTTATGAAATGGTTCAAAATATAATGTACCTTGAAGTGACAAACCCACCTCAGGGAAGCGGCAGGAAGGGTGGGGACCTGAGAAATGCAGAATGCCCGCTGGAAAAGTTCCTCTCCTCACTCTGCCAAAGGATGAGCGACTTCTTAGCTTGCAGATCTCACTCTGGCAGGACTAAACTAGTTAAGGACCCTCTGCATGTATGAGCACATTTTCATATTGGCTTGTCCCCTGTTAAAAGTCATCTTCTGAACTTAAAAAAAAAGTCCTCTACTGTCTTTAAATTTTTGCCCTCAAACTAAAAAACGCCTGGCATGGAGTCACTATCTTGAAGCATTTTCTAATTTTGCTTTCCCTTTTTTCTTTGCACATTCACAGGGTGGGCTCAGAGAAAGTGAACCCAAAGACCAGCCCCCACTCCAGACACGGGTCCAGCCTCTGGTGAAGATGAGGCATTAGCATTGGGTCTTGCTGGCAGCGTTCGGGCCACAGGGTCCAGTACCAACCTGAAGATGCTTCTTCACCATCTCATCACTTATCCCCAGGTGCCTCTGGCAGGCCCCAGTATTACAGAAGCAGCCGGTTCGCACATGGATGTTGTGAAGGCTGGCCATTTTATCCACCTATGGGTTTAATATGACACAGAACTAGGGTTAGGAGTGTCCAGTTTTACTCTGACTTCCTGGACTGAAAAGAGTTTCAGGTTCCATATTTGGGTCTCTCTTTCCTAATAGTAAAATGAAAATATGAGCTCAGAATTTTTCTCTAAAGTGCTATGATCCATCGTGGATTTTCTAAATACATTTAATAAAATATTACTGATAATTAAAGCTTATCCAGTTGGGTAATAGACATATGCCTGCGAAAAGTGAAAAATTATTACACCAAATTCCAAGTTGAGAGCTCACATTTAAAATAATCTGATTTCTTAGATGAGCTGAAAATCTGTATAGACATTTTTCCAAAGAAGACATACAAATGCCAACATGAACACATGCTCAGCATCACTAGTCATTAGCGAAATCTAAGTTAAAACTAAAATAAGATACCACCTCTCAAATATCTAGTATCTACCATGTAATGTCATACCTGTTAGAAAGGCTATCATCAGAAAGACAACAAATAACAAGAGTTGGGGAGAACATGGAGAAAAGGGAACCCTGGTTCACTGTTGGTGGGAATGAGCACAGCAACTATGGAAAACTGTACAGGAATCCTTCAAAAAATTTAAAGTAGAACTAATTGCTGTGTTTACCTGAAGGAAATGAAATCATTGTCTTGAAAAGAGATCTATACCCCCATATTTACTGCTGACATGAAAACAATTTAAGCATCCATCAAAGGATTAATGGGTAAAGAAAATGTGATGTACTTAAACACACAGTGAAATATTGTTCAGCTATAAAAAAAAGGAAATCCTGCCATTTGTGACAAGGATGGCCCTGGAGGGCATTTTGCTCAGTCATAATGAAATATGCTAAGACATAAGTCAGACAAAGACAAATACTGTATGATCACACACATGGAACCAAATGAAAATTCTGAGAACAGATCAGTGGTTGCCAGGGGCAAAGGAGGGTGGAGTGTGGTGAGGGGGATCAAAAGATACAAACTTGTACAGATAAATAAGCCCTGGGGTTATAACATACAGGTGGTGACTACAGTTAACAATAATGTATTATATACTTGAAAGTTGCTAAGAGAGTAAATCTTAAAAGTTGTCATCACAAGAAAAAAAATCTTTATAACCATGTGTGGTGATAGATGTTAACTAAACTTGTAGAAATCATTTCCCATACATAGAATTACTGTGTTGTAAACCTAAAACTAATACAATGTTATACATCAATTTGATCCCACTTGTTAAAAAAAAGAATTTTAAGGAATTAATTTTTGAAAAAAAAGACCCCACAGGTTTCAAGTGAGATTCACAAGAATAAAATCTGAGTGTGGCTGGGACATGGGGCAGCTCCTCAGTGTCCTTAGGCAAGACAGGCCAGGACCATCTGCCCTGATCCCAGAGCAGGCTTAGCAGAGCTACCACTCGCAGGAGCCCTGCCTCGGCTCCCAGCCCAGACTGCAAACATTACTGTGTTGACCCCGCATGTTACCGATTTGCTTTTCATAATATCCTAGACTTCAATTCAGTCCAGAAGTTCCAAGTTTTTTTCCTCTCCTCTGGAAGCTGGACAGGCTCACAAGGCTCAAAGGTGAGCTGGCATGAGGGATGTTTGTGCCAGTTCCTCTGTGGGTCCAGGGTTCTATTCCCCCAAAGGCCTGGGGGCCCAGAGAGGGTCCTTAGCCCTGGTGACTCAGGCTAAACTCAGGGAAGTCCTCTAATTGCATTTGAGGAAACAAACACAACTGCCCAACTGAAGAAGGCTTGGAGACTTTCCTTCCTGGGAAGAACATGCGGGGTGGCCAGAGTCCTGTGTCTGCAGACACAGGTCACCATGCACAGGGTCCACATGCTGCCCTGCTGGGCGGGCACAATAGCGCCGCCTCCCACATGCCTTTTGGAGACCACACTGTCAGCACTTTAGCCATCACCCCTGGACTGTCAGAGTGTGAAGAAGCCATTTCTGTTGATGAAACTCAGGGATTCCCTGCTCTCTGTGGTGAGGCCTGGCAGCCCCACTGGGTCTGGCCAACTCCACCTCCAGGGTCAGGTGACCTCCACTCAAGGGACAGCCCCTAGGAAAGCACCTCCCTCCCCAATCCCAGCTCCCGCTAAGCTGAATTATAAGTCCCCTACGCTCACCCCTCTCCCAGACCCAGTGCATATGCACTCTTCCAGCTACCATAGCCACGAAATGTGCCACCCAGACACTGTGGCATAAAACCACCACCATTGTATTGTGCTCATGGCTCCAGGGGGGTCAGATATTCAGAAAGGGCCCAGAGATGGCCGACCTCATTTGGCAAGACTAGAAGGCTGGGAGTGACATGCCTGGGATTAGAATTCCCTTGAGGTTCTGTTTCTCAAAGACGGGTTTGGCCTTGCTCCAACCGGACAGTCACCTACATGCTTGCTTCTGGCTTCCTCACAGCATGGCTGCTGAGGGTATATCTCCTTCCACAGTAACTTGAGGCTCCAAAAGTGAATGCCGCAGGAAGCGATGCTGACGCCACACGGGCTGCTCTGGCCTAGCCTCCAAAGCCGAGCTGTGTCACCTTCGGAGGCATGCCGCTGAGTATGAGTGAGTCACAGACCCGCCAAGGTTCAGGGGGAAGACAGGGACCCCCCCCCAGGAGAGCATGTGGGTGGAAGAGGCTGTTTTGCCCACAGCTGCCTTTCATTCTACTTTCTCATCACAACTTCATCTTTTTCTCACCCTGAGACCTTTGGAATCTCACAGAGGCTTGGCCAGTGCCCAGCCAGGGGAAGGAGCTGGCTGCTGGAACAGGATGAGAGCTATATTCACAGCACAATGGGGCACTTGCTTCATGCCAGCCCGACACTAAGGAGCTATATATTGTATCTCATTCAATCCTCATGACAAACTGTCATCAGGGTACATTCTTATCCCATTTCACAGAGACTTGGGGAGCTTACATTACCTTACTCAAGCTCAGAAAGCCAGTGCAAGGCAGCCTAAATCTGAACCCACCCACTTAAAAACTGGGTAGACTGACTTCCACCAGAGGGGAAAATGAAATGAGGAGGCGCCTGTGTTTGTTCAATCGCTCAGTCATGTCTGACTCTCTGTGACCCTATGAATTACAGCATGCCAGGCTTTCCTGTCCATTACCAGCTCCCAGAGCTTGCTCAAACTCATGTCCATGAGTCACTGATGCCATCCAATGAGGCATCACTGAAATGAGGAGGCCTGGACATCAAAAACGGGTACCCAAAAGCTTCTCACAGAAGGCTCAATTCCTTCACAAATCCCCCGAAAAAGAGACAACCAGACCCAGCCAGGATGGCATGTAATGTTTCCAAAGACCCTCCAAATCTCTGTGGAATTCCCACATGTGACTAAGACCAGGCAAACCCAGGATTCTCCTGAGCTGACACAGCTGGCCATGCCCCAGCCATGACCTCCACTCGTGGGATGAGCTTCCTCTATAGACGCACAAGGGAGAAACCCCTGTGTGAGACCTCAGGGAATGAGGGTCCCAGTGAAGTCAGGTAGACACCAAGATGGGAAGCTCCCTCTTCTTGGGGAAATCTTCCTCTTTGCTTCTCTGGGCAAATGGGTGATTCTTTCACCATTCTGCCTGGAACTGATTCCCCGCCCCAACCCAAGTACAAAGGCTCCTCCATGTCCCCTGCCTCTTGTTTGCAGAAAAACTGAAATCTCCCAGGCCTCCAAGAGTCACAGAAGAGCAGGCTCGAGCAGTCAATGAGTAGGACACCAGAGTCACAGACTCAGTGTTTGATGAAAGAATGGAATTAACACTGCTGCTCATAATAATCTATATCTTTGTGGGCATTAGAATAACTGTGGCTTGCTCTGCCCACATAGGTAAGCCGGCAACTAAAATGGTCAGCAAAGAGATGCCTCAGACCCACGTGGACATCCTTCACTCTAAGACTGAGACACCCTTTCTCAGTGTGAAGCAGTTACAGAAGACAGACTTTTGTCCCTATTCCCATTGATGTGGAATGATCCCTGAGAGTGGGAATTTGTAAGCAGCTCTTTTGCCCCTCTTCAATTTGTTCATCTCTGTTTTCCTCAGACCTTAATTATAAACATGAGCTCATGAGGTAACATTTAACTTAACTCCTGACTTACGCTCTACTGAATGTACACAATGCCTGGCCTAACCAGTTGATCCCTTTTCAGGATTAAAAGGAGTAAGAATGAAGAATTACATAGTTAAAGAATGACTGACTCTATACCCCCAGCTCCCCTTGGCAAATCTGCAGGTAGACCATGCAGGCCAGACAGTCTCCAAAAGAAGATCAGGAGACATCAGCGGGTCTACACACGATGAGAAATAACAAAGAACCTCACCTCTTACCTTAATGATTAACTTGTTTTTTTCCCCCATTTTCCTGCTAAAAATTGTCATGGCTGAGCAGAATCTTTGGAGTTAATCTCCAGGCATGAGTCCACCATCTCCCTAGATTTCGGCTTTTCTGACTCAATAGCTTTCCTTTCTACTGACACTTGCCCCCGCTTCATTGACTTTTAAGTGATGAGCAGCCCAACCTGAGTTCAGCATTATGCTTGCCACAGCACATTTCAGAGTCATCAGCCTGCCCTCCTCCACACCCCTCAAAAATACACTTATTTTAGATTCAAGAAGGAAACTTATTGTACCAATTACCCAGAATAACGTATTTGAGAAGGCAAATCTTTGACCCCAATGTGTTTTACACCACCCCTCAAAAGCATTTAAAATTGCCTGCTTCTGAATGACGCTGGGCTGCTTCTGAACGACGCTGGGCTGCTTCTGAATGACGCTGGGATGCTTCTGAATGACGCTGGGCTGCTTCTGCTGCTGTGTAAGTGAGGGGTTGGGAGTGAGGGGAGGCAACATCTTCACAATCAACTCACCCAAGAGACAACTAATGATTGTAGAGTGTTGGTCCCTGGACACCAGTGACAACCAACATTTCTTCCAGAAAACAGTTCTCAAGTTTGTCCTCAGAAAGTTTATGGATCTTCCAAAAAAAAAAAATTTTTTTTCCTTGAAAAGAGAAAGTTCATGGGAGGCAGGGACAGGATTCCTTGAGAAATGAATTCCATCTGAGAAACTCTGGATTTAACATAGGTGTATGGAAAGAGTGGCTTTCAAGGGATGATAAGCAGCATCTTCCAAACTGATGTGATAATCAAATCGCTCCTCACAGCAGTTCTAGAAACCTGGGCTCTGGGAAGGGCCTTGGGCTCCCCAGGCCCAATCTGTCACAGCCCATCTGGTGACCACCCACTGCCATGTTCAGTGTGACTCTAGGTTTTTTAATGTACTGGGCAGTGACCAGCTTATTCAGTATCACAGGGATCCAAGCAGTTCCCAACCTGAAAACCACTACCTGCAGTTTTTCTTGAGAAAATGCATACAAAGGGTATATCTGCAGAAACTATTTTATAACCAGCCTACCAAATACTTTGAACTTATTATAAGGAACTACAGCAGAAATAAGGGCTTTTGTGCTACTAAGGACATCATTTCTACTTGTCATAAAAAAAGAGTGATGAGTTCCAAGCAACATGCGAACAAACGGTGGTAAGAGGCCCAGGATTTTGTGTGCCACTGCAATACGGTCTGATGTAATGGTGGGGCTACCAAGCTGTTGGTATGCGAAATGACCTCAGACAGGTTTCCCTACCTACACTATGTTAGGGTGTCTTCCCTTCCTGGCAAGCTGTCAGCTGTCCCCTGCCACTGCCATCAGAGACTTGGTCTCTCTCTTCCCATTTGAAATTGACCACCTGTGGCTGAATAAAGTAGGCTAAAGAACTAAATAGCCCATGCTTGTTAGAACTGCATGTCAGTGGGAGTGCAGAGCTTCTAAGGAGGGACCAGTGGCCTCTCCAACAGGACACAGGATTCCTCATGACTACTGCAAAGGGCCCAGAGGCCTTGTCCTCAAATTTCAGGGCTACAGAATTCCAGACAAGAGTGATGCTGCTATGAACAGGTTAGCAGGGTGAAAAGAAAAACCCACCTGGGAGTAACCAATGATGTTCCCGTGGTCATCGAGAACGTTGAAGCTGATGACTGGACCCTGCACCTCCGGGCTGCTGAACTCAGAGTCACTGTAAATCTGCACGACAGGGGCTCCATTGGGGTACCGCAGGGAAGACAAGGCAGCGTAGGTGTACTGAGCCAGGGTAAACGTATGCTGCCGGATACTCTCCATCCCACCTTAGAGCAGCGAATGGGGGTGAAAGGGAAGCATGAACATGATGGAAAATTCAGTCTCAGTTTTAAGAAAACGAGATCATTATAACTGGCAAACTTGGACCTTGTATTAATGATTTTACATGCAGTAAGTCCTCTACATACAAATGAGTTCCATTCCAGGACTGCGTCTGTAAGTCCAATTTGTTCATATGTCCAACAATTGTCCTACGATTGGCTATATAGTACTGTACCTACATAGGTTTTTAATACTTTTCACACAAGTAATAGATGAAAAACAGACACAAAAAGAAAACATTTTTAATCTTACAGAACAGCACCTTGAAAAGGACAGTAGTGCCAGCTCCATCACTGCTGCCTTTACGTCTGTTTCCAGACATCCTGGTGTTGAAATAAAGACACTGTACCATCACACTCTATACCGTACTATACAGTAAAGTACACAAAAGTACAGCCACCTATAGAGGATGCATGCACATGAAAATATACACCAGACACGTGAACTAACTTAGGTGACTAGACACGAGAATGCATGTTCGAATCTTTGAAAGTTCGCAATTTGAAGGCTCACATGTAGGGAACTTACTTTACTTGTAAACAGAGTATGGTACTACCCACACAGTAAATGTTTAGGTCGTTGGTACTGAATGACAGTTTACGACTACTGCTTCTGTGAAATTTTTCCATAGGAACTGCTATCATCTTCCTTTTCAAAATAAAAAAAAACAAAATGTTACTTAAGCATTCAGCTAATTGAGACCGTTTTGTAACAGACTGCAAAAATGTATAATTTTGTCTTCAAACATACTTGTTTTGCTGTTTTTTTGTAAGTGTTTAAATCATACAAATTGTGAGTGTTTAATACTATACAAAGCAGCTAAGAATACTTGTTTTACCATGGGTGAACTCTGAAAACATTATGCTAAGTAAAATAAGCCAGACACAAAAGGACAAATATTGTATTATCCCTTTTACATATGGTGTCTAAAATAGGCAAATTCATAGAAACAGAAAAAATAGACATACCGTGGGTTGGGGAGGGGAAATTAGGGAGATATTGTTTTTTTAAGTTTGGGGTGATTAAAAAGTCCTGGACATGGATAGTGGTAATGACTGCTCGATAGTATGAATACACTTAATGCCACTGAACTGTATACACTTTAAAATGACTAAACTAGTGCCATTTATATTCACCACAGTTTTTTCTAAAAAAGAGCAATGAAGTAAGGAAAAATCAGGGTCTGCCTTATTGTGGAGTTGACACTGTCAACCCGCTTTCCGAGGTACCCCAGCCCTGTCAGACTCCGTCACTTGTGGTTCGGACACCTTGTTAGCATCTTTCCTTGAAAAAGTGCCTGTTTCTCAATGTCTGTTTTCACGGTCTCCGGTTTGTCTGGGTGATTCCACTCACCAGCCTGCATTCCTGTCAGGACGACCCTTCCACAAGTCCTGTATGTGTGCAGTGCTGGGATTAGGCTGAGGACCTGAGGGTTACATTATTTTGACGAGAGAGAGACAGAAAGGGCTGCCTAACTACCATGCCAAATCTCTTGTGATGTGCCAAGTTCACCATAACTCCACTCCCATCTGGACGGGACAAGCAGTGCTGCCTCGTCCTGGAAGCTCAGCCTCTGAAAGGAGCGACAGGAGCATAGCAGGAGGGTAGAGGCCCGGCTCACCAGACAGAGCTTCTTCCAGCCTGTACCCCGTGTCAACCCCACAAGATCAGATATGCACCCATCTGTGTGTCAGACTATGGGGAATGCGCCCACCTGCTCATGCACCCCAAGCTCTTGTCAGGAATGAAAGCACATGTCATTGCAAAGGCCAGCAGCAGAGACCACATCTGGGGACTTGGGTAAGGCAGTAGGATTGCGTGGGTTTAAACCCTAGCCCTCCCTGGCCCTGGGGAAGGCATCTAATCTCTCCGAGTATAAGCTCCTTTGTGGGCAAAGTGGGCTCATCACAAAGCTCCCCCGTGGGAAGACACAGTTAACTAAGAGCTTTATAAGTTCTCAGGATCTGTAAGCAGGGACCAAGGATGGCTCCTCTGCTTCTATGAGGTTACTAATCTCAGGATTTGGAAAGTCTCTACTCTTAAAACATTCTTTTAACCCACCAAAAAAAAAAGAGAGAGAGAGAGAGCCCCAGTCTCTCGCTCTTGCTGCACAATCATTCCTGGAAGTTGTTCAGAATCAGCTCCACCTGCATCAGTGCAGAGCTGCCGGGTGCCTATCTCTCGCACAGACTCTCTCCTTATCCGGATCCCATCCGTGCCAGGGCTCCCTTCAAGGACACGGGCAACAGGAGCAAACGCCACACGCATAGAGGTGTCCATTGAGGGGACTTCTCTGTGGTCCGGTGGCTAAGATTTCACACTCCCAGTGCAGGGGGCCCGGGTTCGATCCCTGGTCTGGGAACTAGATCCTGCGTGCTGCAACTAAGCGTTAACATGCTGTAACTAAAGATCCCACATGCCACAACCAAGATCTGGTAGAGGCGAAAAGAAAAAAAGACATCCACTGAACCTGTGAGGCGCTCCAGGGCATCAAATCCATGTTTTAGTGCTATCACGTCAAGGAAGGAGATGGTGCCATCTTCAAACCTGCAACAGTGGGGAGAGGGACAAGGTCAAGCTGTGACCAAAGCCTCCATGTGCATTTCATGTATGTGACACCAGGGCTTTGCGCCTCTGGTCTATGGAGAGCCTCTGCTGCCTTATACGCTGTCTCCCCTCCCGCCTCGAGACAGACAGCTGTCACACCAAGACACGCAGGCTACCTCTGGCCTTGACCTGTTCTGCAGCTTACATCTGGCAGTGATGATGAGGGGCCCTGAAAGATAGTCAGGACCTCGGAGGACTTCAGACTTGACAAAACCTCAAATGCCGTGGCTCTTACGAAGCTGCCCTTGACAGGGTGTTGATTCAGTAAGATCCATTGTGTAGCCACAAAGTTCTTAACAAGAGTCTGTCATTCCAAAGTCTACAGGACTACAGTTATTAGAAGGCTCTCAATAAATTTCCTGTTACCAAGCTGTTCACTATATTTACATTTTTTAATGGTTCATTTAGACAAAACCCTCATCAAATCTTTATTGTCCATGGACTGCATGCCAGGCACTGTTCTGGTTGCTAAGGATACAGCGGTGAACATGACAGGTAGGATTCCTGCCTTCAGAGGGCTTCCATCCTTCTAAGGGCACTGAAATAAGGAACGACAAACAGCAAACACACAGGGAAGCCAAATACACGCAAGCCAGGGGTGACAAGTGCACTGAAGGGCTGGCGGCTCCTTTAGATGAGATGGTCAGGGCAGGTCCTCTCCAAGGAATATCACTCAAGCAGAGGCAGAGTGAAAGTAAGGGAGCAAGGAAAACTGCTCATTTTTGAAGCTAAGTTCACAATTTCAAAGGGAAACAGCACTCCAAGGAGGGGTGCAGCATAGGCCCTGAGCAGGTAGAGCTGGAACAGCAAGAAGATCAGTGGGCCCGGGAGCGCTCGGAGGGCAAGTCAGAGAACTTCACCCTGGGTCAGATGAGTGGTTGGAGGGCTCTGAGCAGGGAGAGTGACTGGATGGGGCCTGGGTTTTGATTAGATGCCCCTGGCTGCTGCATTAGCAAGGGGAAGGCTGGGGACAGCAAGGAGTTTCCAGCAAGCATCCCATGGACTGGGACCTGCCAGGTTCCTCTGTTCATGGAATTCTCCAGGCAAGATACTAGAGTGGGTTGCCGTTCCCTTCTCCAGGAGATCTTCCCAACCCAGGAATTGAACCAGGGTCTCCTGCATTGCAGGCAGATTCTTTACCAGCTGAGCTACCAGGGAAGTGGTGACAAATAGCAGCGTTATGCAAGTTGAAGCTTTCAATGGAAATATCATGCTTTGTATTTTAATACTCTAGGGATAAGAGCTGCTCAAAATATCATTACCACAATGCGAATTTTTTAATAAAACAAATGGTAATTAATAAACATACAGAATTAACAATGAATTAATTGATAATTAATTGACCATATGAGTCTTTAATAAATTAAACATGATTAGGTAATAATGACTTCAGCTATTAATTGATCAACAACAAATATTTATTGATCAAAAATTAACAGACTCAGGAGAAAAGGGAGGTTTTATGTTTCCATCAAAAGTTGTTTTCATTGGGTTATGAAATAGAAAAAGATTAAGAACATGGGATTTCCCCGGTGGTCCAATGGCTAAGACTCCACACTCCCAATGCAGGGAATCCAGGTTCTATCCCTGGTCAGGGAGCAAAAATCCCACATGCTGCAACTAAGAGTTCACATGCCACAACTAAGACCCGGTGCAGCCAAGCAAACAAATAAATACATAAATATTTTGCTAAAAGAGCATGGTCCAGGTACATGCTCAAGAAACATTTGGATTGGGTATTAAATCTCGTGTGTGCTAATCTAGGCTTAGAAGGAAAAAATGAGACTTTTTCTTCTTTTTTGGCCACACAACTTGCGAGATCTTAGTCCCTTGACCAGGGATTGAACCAGGGCCACCAGAGTGAAAGTACCAAGTCCTAACCAGAGGACCACCAGGGAAACTCCCCACATGAGACTTCTAATGGCAAATAAATACATTCAGCCATCTGGGAATATTGGTGCAGCACCTGCTAGAAGGCAATTCACCCAGACTGTAAGAGGCAGCCCACCCGTACCCACGCCCCACCTGGAATGAGCAGCCCTGCTCCTCCTCACCTTCAGGTGCCTCTGTTGGCTTAATAAAATCTTGGTTGTTACTTCATTCTGCCTTTAATTTACATGGCATGCCTGTTATTCTTTTCTCACTTGGTTACATTACACGCTATATTATCATACTTGGCTTCAAGAGGTTTTACATTAGCATTCCTGTTTTTAGAACTGCCCATCTATGGAGAAGTTCTAAATAAAAGAGACATCGAATAGCTTCATAACGTATTGATGCCAACTCAGTTTTGGTGCTTTAACCTATGTTAGTGCTAAAGAACTGTATCCTCTAAGAGATGCACTTTACAGGACAAACATGAGGGGCAGAGGTCAAATCACAGGTCCCGATTCCCACAGCTGGTGGCAGTGGAGCCACCTCCCAGCAGTCCAGCTCCGAGACCTACACTCTGGGCTATGACCCTACTGCCGAGGCCACGCCCCTTCCTGCAGGACCCTCCAGTCTGACCTGGGTCTGTGGGGGATCTGAACCCCCTTCCCATTCAGGCCCTGCGGCCTTCTCAGGCCCCAGCACAGGGACCAGGTCCTGGCCCCACCTCATGGTACCTGGCCACCACCCCCTGTTGGACCCCACAGAAGCCTGGATTGGCTGCCATTTCCACCCGCTCATACCTTCACTCTTCATGCCCCAGCCACTGCCATCTGGGAGATTCCTGGACACCACCCACTCCACCTTCCCCTGCATCCTGAGAAAGACACATAGACCACCAAACCCAGGCGAGGGGCTGCAAGCCCTCAACCATCCCTGGTAACCGCCCCCCGTGGTGGGGCTGCTCATAGAGACTGCTCTTGGCAGCACTCCTGAATCTGGTGGCCTCTCATTTGACCGACTCCTCCTGCTGACCAGATACCAAACCGAGCTGATTCTAGCTGCTGAAATACAGCCATGCTGTCAACACGTGTGCACACTTGTGCCACATGGTACCAGATTTTTAAATCGCTGCTTCAGCACCTTGTGTTATGTCTCTGGATATGTTTCAGTACCTCCAAGTTTACAGTCTATGGGAACTTGAATAGAATTTGTATCCTACTGCTGTGCAAAATTCGTATGCCTGCGTGCTAAGTCGTTTCAGTCGTGTCCAACTCTTTGAGACCCTATGGACTGTATCCTGCCAGGCACCTCTGTCCAAGGGATTCTCCAGGCGAGAATACTGGAGTGGGTTGCTGTGCTTGTTGAATTGGTTCATAGTGCTTTTCAGGTCTATATCCTTCTACTTTCCTGTATATTCATTCTATTAATTTTTGAGAGTTTGATATTGAAACTCCAACTTAAAAAAAATCTTAATTTATCTACCTAGAAAAATAATCACAATATATAGTGGAACTACATGCCACTTTGTTCTGTATTTTCCAAGTCTCTTTGTATTGTGTTATCGTGTCTGTCCATGGCATTTCACAGGCAAGCATGCTGGAGTGGGTTGCCATTTCCTTCTCCAGGGAATCTTCCTGACCCAGGGATTGAACCCACATCTCCTGCATTGCAGGCAGCTTCTTTGCCACTGAACCACCGGGGAAGCCCGAGTTATCATACTTTCATAATTGAAAAAAATAAAAATTCTAATAAAAAAAAGTCACTGCTTCAGTAGCGTCCCCTCATGTCAGGGCTGTGGGCAAAGGCCTGGTGTTAACCCTCCTTACCCCTGGAAGACCTTTATGTCTTCTGCTCACAGCCCTTACCAGCAAGCCCTTGCTCCCCCACAGCTGTGGAGAGGCCCACACATGGGCCTCACAGGCCTGCTGTGGAAGCTCCAGCCAACCCCCGCCTCCTCTGCACAGTCCTACAGGTGGCAGGCGCCAGGCCCCCGCCATGCTGATGCTCAGCATCCGCTCCCATCACCAGGCTACCTCTCAGCCACCGACTCTCTCGGGACGTAGAAGTCGTCTCCCGCGAGGTACGCAGCGGCCGTGCCTCCTCCGAAGTAGGTTTTCCTCAGCAGAGCAGCCGAACGGTTATTCACCAGCAGAGCGCCCAGGCCGGTGGGGAAGCCAAAGATCTTATAGAAGGAGAGGGGGACAAAGTCGGCCTGGTGAACCGACAGGTCCAGAGGCGAGGTGCCCACGAAGGCGGCCGCGTCCAGCAGCACGAACCACTTCCCAGGCCGGCTCGCAGGGCGCCTCCGCCCGGACTTGACCTCGTCTATCCAGGACAGCGGGTATCTGGTTCCAGAAAAGTTACTCTGAGCCGGGTAGCAGAAGAGATGCGGGGGCTGGCCAGCGGGGTCCCCGGCCGCAGCCGCGTCCTGTCTCTCGGCTGACCACATGTCCTCTGGCCTGACCGGGATGGAAGTGACGTTCATGGCTGCGGTGACCTTCCTCATGCCCACCACGGACGTGTGGCTGTCGGTGAGGTAACAGAAGCAGCTGCCGCTGCCCTCCGGGCCTGGGGACACCCACGGGAAAGCCTCTGCCACCAGCTTAAGAGCAGCCGTGCTCCCGGAGGTGAAAATCACCGTGTAGTCCTCTGGGGAGGTGTGGAAGTGCGCCAGGATCCTGGAAGAAGCATAGCATCGGGCCACTCCGCGGTCACCGTCCGCGTTAAATGCTCACGGGCAGCTCTATTTCTACTTAATGAGACGTCTCTCCACCGTGTGTGTGTGTGTACGTGTGAGTGCTCTCACTCAGTTGTGCCCGACTCTTTGAGACTCCCATGGACGGTAGCCCACCAGGCTCCTCTGTCTATGGACGCTTCCAGGCAAGAATACTGGAGTGAGTTGCCATTTCCTTCCCCAGGAGAATCTTCCCAACCCAGGGATCAAACCCACATTTTCTGTGTCTCCTGCACTGTAGGCAGATTCTTTGCCACTGGGCCATCAGGGAAGCCCCCTCTCTATCTTAATAGCTAGGGGAAAAAAAAAAAACAAAACCGGATAGGCTTTGCCACAATGGTGAAGTGAGGTCAGGGGCAGAGGAAGCTGTGGGAAGAGATGCAAAGAGGTGCAAACTGGCAAAATTACCCAGCCTCCCAAATCCCCACCCGCAAGTGGATAAGACAAAGTCCACAACTACCTTAAACTCAGCTGAAAACACCACTTCTTGGTTTAGTGTCTGGCTCTGTCATAACAAGTTCTAAGTCATCAACTTGTTTCACGTTGGTTTTAACACAGGCAACCCTATAGCAAAAGGTGTCACTTTCAAGTAGGAAATAATTTGAAATTGTGTTGAGTCAAGTATCTTTAGGTGCCACCTAAATTATTTGCAAAATTTGTTATGTGCAAATATTAGTAAAAGGGAGAGGAGAAGTGGAAAAAACAAGATGTCTAAATCTGAAATACATAAAGGAAAAAGCCATAGAAAGCACTTTTCTTCTCCCCGAAAACAAGCCTTAGGAACTAGGGTCACTCCTTGTCACTCTGACCCCCAGGAATGGTGGCACCAGCCCAGAGCCACACACAACAGCTTGGATACCTCAGAGGCGCCTGCCTATACTCGTGATGGCACCTGCTCTCACTCTGCACCTGCTCACGCTTACCTTCCTGACCTCTGACCTGGTGGTTAGCAGCGTGCATGTGTGGCCATTTAGCTGAACACGGTCTTCCTAAAACCAACCCAGCACCTCTGTGGGACGTGGGCATCTGGTAGGAAGTCCATCCACCCACAGGCATCCAGGCAGGCAGGCGCCCCGATTTGCTCACCTGAACCGCACCTGTTCCACCGTGTCATGGGTGAGCTTGCTGCTGATGTTCTGGCTGTGAGGGTTACCTGGAAGATTACAAAGACAAAGCCGCAGGGTCACTACTCATGGTCTTTCCTGGTGTGTTCCTCCAATACCCTCTCCTTCAGTTTCTCAAAAAGTTAAGCAAAAAAAAAAAAAGAATACTGTATGATCCAGCCTCTCTGAGTTCCAAAGAGTAAATTTAATCAGAGAAGTGAAAAAGTGCAGAAAGACAGGAAAACAGTCAAGCAAGACAAAGTAATAATAGTTGAGCCATTAAACAAAGTTCCTCCTCACGGGCTATAGGATAGATTCTGGGCCATGTCTTTTGAGCTGTTTTGTAGATTCCACACCCCCACCAGGTGGAAGAAGAGACCTGAATACTGCGCCTACCCAGCTCTGTTCACATCTCCACCGCTCTCCTCCTCTCCGTTTGGGGGCTGGTTCCTAAAACCACCGCACCTGGCACCTGGCTCATGCTGCTGCTTCTGCCTGAAATGCCCTCTCCTCCTCTTTTCCGAATGAATTCCTGCTCCTCCTCCAGCATCTGCCCCCTCCTGCAGAAACTTTCCCTGATACCCACACTGCCGACTCACCGTCACTCTGCACATACAGAGCCCCCCGGCACTAGGGTCTTTGGGTCACAGCCCTTCACACCGTTAATAATTTACTTTATTTCTGTGTTATACTACTTTACTTTTTCTTTTTTTCACAATTATTTGGAATCACTTGATTGAGGTCTTGTCTTTCCTAGACCGCAGTCCATGAAGGCAGGGAATGCATTTACTTTGTTCCCATTTCAGCACTATGCTCCCAGGGCGGTTTGATAAACACTAATGGAGTGAATGAATGCATGTTACCCATTGTCCCATCCTCTGCTCTGCGCTGGTCCCACAGGGCCACCCCACCACCAAACGCAGCACCTTCGTACCCCAGGCCTCCTCCCTAACACTGACCCCTTCTTCTGGAGGTTACCTGCGTGTCTCTGAACCAGTCTTTCCTACCCAGGAGCACATGTGCTATGGCACTGATCCCAGGTGCTTGCCTGACCCCCTCTCACGCTGTGTATTCAGCACTGTCCCCACCTGTCCATCTGACATTTTACTAGGCAATAGATATATCAGCTGAATGTATCGGGTTGGCCTGAAAGTTCATTCAGGATGGGACAGAAAAATCCAAATGAACTTTTTGGCCAACCCGATAGTTGGCTGAAGTTCAATGCAAAAAATCAGTTATGCTGTGTTTTTCTTTACCATAAACATTTTCCATGAGATCTTTCATGAAGCTTGTAATCTGGCTCTGGGGGAACAATGTGGTTCCTGCATGGTCAAGATAGACAGTTCCTGAAAGAAAATACAAAATAAAGCTGCGATTATTTTCAGAGGTATTTCACTCACTTTATCTAGATCTGCTTTGTGTGAACCTGGCCAGTGCCCATTTGATGTGTTTAGACATAACAGGACACTGATTCTCCCAGCCTCTTGACATGTGCTTCTTCTTTTTTTTAATATTCTTTTCATATTCTTTTCCATTAGGGTTTATCACAGGATACTGAATACAGTTCCCTGTCTTATACAGTGGGATCTTGCTGTTTCAGTTCAGTTCAGTCACTCAGTTGTGTCCAACTCTTTGCGACCCCATGGGCTGCAGCACACCAAGTTTCCCTGTCCATCACCAACTCTCGGAGCTTGCTCAAACTCATGTCCATTGAGTTGGTGATGCCATCCAACCATCTCATCCTCTGTCATCCCCTTCTCCTCCTGCGTTCAATCTTTTCCAGCATCAGGGTCTTTTCCAACAAGTCAGTTCTTTACATCAGGTGGCCAGAGTACTGGAGTTTCAGCCTCAGCATCAGTCCTTCCAATGAATATTCAGGACTGGTTTCCTTTAGGATTGACCGGTTTGATCTCTTGCTGTTATCCATCCTATATATAATAGTTTGTGCATGAGTGCTAAGTTGCTTCAGTCTTGTCCAACTCTGTGCAACCCTATGGACTGTAGCCCACCAGGCTCTTCTGTCCATGGGAGTCTCCAGGCAAGAATACTGGAGTGGGTCGCCGTGCCCTCCTCCAGGGGATCTTCCTGACCCAGGGATCAAACCCCAGTCTCTTACGTCTCCCGCATTGGCAGGCAGGTTCTTTGCCACTAGCACCACCTGGGAAGCCAGTTTTACATCTGCTAATCTCAAACTGCCAGTCCTTCTCCACTCCCCAACCCTCCCTTGTCAATGTGTGATTCTTAATCCAAGTAAAGTCATGAGCAATGGAAGAACTGCACTTCAGCACTTAACAACCCTTAGGGCCCTGAGAGCCTTCCTGATGAACCAGGTCTCTTCTGGACCTGGAGAAGCAGCCCACGGGAGGGGGAGGAGCCTAGCAGACGACCCTGATTCAGGATGACAAAGCTATTTCACACTATGACTCACACCCTATTCTGGAGCTTCCGTGCAGCCTCCGTGGCTGTCCAGCCCTGATTCTGCTTTCCCACAGTGACTTCCACAGTCCTCAACCTTTTAACAGCTCTGAAGGCTTCAGAGATGCCTGGGAATGGAGGCAACCTTTCCAGTCTCTCCCTGAGACAGAGATAGGCAAATTTAGATGACAGCAAGATATCGGGCCTTACCAATCAGACTGCCTCAGATCAAAAGGTTGGATAACTCACTGTGTGGGTGAGGTGTGGGCAAACAGGCCCAATGGGACATGGCTGTAGGAGGGAAAACTGGTACCACTTCTTTATGAACAGCAACTTAACAGTATCACTTATGCTTTCAAAATGCAAACTCTCCTTGACCTAGCAATTCATCTTCCTGAAATCTATCTTATAAATTGAAGATAGATGAAATGGCCTGTCAATGAGGACATTCAGTGCAGCACTGTCTATGTATTTAAAATAAAGAATTTGAATACTTCCATCTGGTAATTTGTAAGTACTGCCATGGAACAAACTCCAAGACATGTTTTCAAGAACATACATGTGAATAGATTCATTCATTCTTTCATGTACTTAACAAATATTTTTGCTTTGTGCAGAATAAATTTTTCATTTATTTTATAATGGCTTTACTGAGATTAATTCACATACCATAAAATGTCCTTTTAAAATTTACAATTTAGTATATTCATATACTTGTGCAACCACTGCCACTATCTAATTTTACAACATTTCATTCACCCCAAGAAGAGACCCCACAGCCATTACTACTCACTCCCTAAATCCACCCAGCCCTAGCCCTGGCAATCACCAATCTATTTTCTGCCTCTATAGGCTCAAAGGGTAAAGAATCTGCCTGCAATGTAGCAGTCCTGGGTTCAATCCCTGGGCTGGGAAAATCCCCTGGAGGAGGGCATGGAAACCCACTCTAGAATTCTTGCCTAGAGAAGCCCCTTAGACTGTAACCCCCTGGTGGGCTATAGTCATGGGGTCACAAAGAGTCAGACATTACTGAGTGACTAAGCACAGCACAGCACAGATTCACCTATTCTGGACTTTCCATATAAATGGAATCATACAACATGTGGGCTTTTGTGCCTGGCTTCTTTCCTTTAGCATAACAATTTCAAGGGGCATCCAGATTGTAGCATGTATCAGAACTTCATTCCTTTTTTATGACTGAATAGTATTCCATTTTATGGAATGCCACATATTTTGTTTAACTACTCATCTACTGATGAATATTTGGTTCTATTTTTGCCTATTATAAATAATGCTGATATGAACATGTGTGTACAAACTTTTGTGTGGACGTATGTTTTCTCCCTGGTTAGCTGTTCTTTCACTTTCTTGATGGTATTTATTGAAAAAAAAATGTTTTTAATTTTGATGAAGTACAATTTGTCTATTTTTATTGCTTGTAATTTTGGTGTCATAAGAAACCATTGCCTAATCCAAGGTTCTAATGATTTATACTTATGCTTTCTTCTAAGAGTTTTATACTTTTAGCTCTTATATTTAGGTCTTTGATCCATTTTGAGTTAATTTTTAAATACAGTGTTGAAGAGGGGTCCAACTTCAGTCTTTGGTGTGTGGATAACCATTTAAGATATTCTTTTTTCTCCTATTGGATAGTCTTGGCATCCTGATGAAAATAAATTGACCATAAATGTACAGGTTTATTTCTCAACTCACAATTCTACTTCATTGGTCTATCTGTCTATCTTTATGCCAATACCACACTGTCTTGATTATTGTAACTTTATATAAATCTTACTTACCTTTCCTTTTATGGAAGTGTAAACCCTTCAACTTTGTTCTTTTTCAAGATTGCCTTGGGTATTCTAATCACTTGCATTTGTATAAGAATTTTAGGATCAACTTGTCAAAAGAAAAATACTTGGGATTTTGATAGAAATTGCATTAAGTCTTAGGTCAATTTGAGGAGTAGTGACATCTTAACAACATTAAGTCTTCCAATCCATGAATGTAAGATGTCTTTCCATTTATTTAGTTCTTTTATTCCAATGTTTTACAGTTTTGTATTTCTTTTGATAAATTTATTCCTGAGTATTTTGTGTTTTTCTGAGGCTTTGTGAATTGTTTTCTTCATTTCACTAGCATAGTGTTCATTGATACTGTATAGAAATTAAATTGATGTTTGTATACTGATCTATACTACAACTTTGCTGAACTTGTTTTTTGGTTCTGTCTTGTTGCAGGTCAGGAGGCAACAGTTAGAACTGGACATGGAACAACAGACTGGTTCCAAATAAGAAAAGGAGTACGTCAAGGCTGCATATTGTCACCCTGCTTATTTAACTTCTATGCAGAGTACATCATGAGAAATGCTGGGCTGGAAGAAACACAAGCTGGAATCAAGATTGCTGGGAGAAATATCAGTTACCTCAGATATGCAGATGACACCCACCCTTATGGCAGAAAGTGAAGAGGCACTAAAAAGCCTCTTGATGAAAGTGAAAGAGAAGAGTGAAAAAGTTGGCTTAAAGCTCAACATTCAGAAAACGAAGATCATGGCATCCGGTCCCATCACTTCATGGCAAATAGATGGGGAAACAGTGTCAGACTTTATTTTGGCGGGGGGCTCCAAAATCACTGCAGATGGTGACTGCAGCCATGAAATTAAAAGACGCTTACTCCTTGGAAAGAAAGTTATGACCAACCTAGATAGCATATTCTGGAGAAGGCAATGGCACCTCACTCCAGTACTCTTGCCTGGAAAATCCCATGGACAGGGGAGCCTGGTAGGCTGCAGTCCATGGGGTCGCTAAGAGTCAGACATGACTGAACAACTTCACTTTCACTTTTCACTTTCATGCATTGGAGAAGAAAATGGCAACCCTCTCCAGTGTTCTTGCCTGGAGAATCCCAGGGACGGGGGAGCCTGGTGGGCTGCCGTCTATGCGGTCGCACAGAGTCGGACACGACTGAAGCGACTTAGCAGCAGCAGATAGCATATTCAAAAGCAGAGACATTACTTTGCCAACAAAGGTGCGTCTAGTCAAGGCTATGGTTTTTCCAGTGGTCATGGATGGATGTGAGAGTTGGGCTGTGAAGAAAGCTGAGCACCGAAGAATTGATGCTTTTGAACTGTGGTGTTGGAGAAGACTCTTGAGTGTCCTTTGGACTGCAAGGAGATCCAACCGGTCCAATCTAAAGGAGATCAGCCCTGGGATTTCTTTGGAAGGAATGATGCTAAAGCTGAAACTCCAGTACTTTGGCCACCTCATGCGAAGAGTTGACTCATTGGAAAAGACTCTGATGCTGGGAGGGATTGGGGGCAGGAGGAAAAGGGGATGACAGAGGATGAGATGGCTGGATGGCATCACCGACTCGCTGGACTTGAGTTTGAGTGAACTCCGGGAGTTGGTGATGGACAAGGAGGCCTGGCGTGCTGCAGTTCATGGGGTTGCCAAGAGTCGGACACAACGAGCGACTAAACTGAACTGAACTGTTTTGTGTGTGGATTTTTTTAGGATTTTCTGTATACAAGATTACACTCTCATCAAGTAGAGATGTTTTACTTCTTCCTTTTCAATCTGGATGATTTTTCTTTCATTTTCTTGCCTAGTTTTCCTGGCTAGAACTTCTAGGACTTATATTGAATAGCAGTTGTAAGAACAGATTTCCTTGCCTTTTTCCTAATCTCAAGGGTAAAATTTTCGTTCTTTCACCTTTAAGTATGAGGTTAGCCGTGGCTTTTTTTGTATATAGTTTTTGTCTGGTTGATTAAACTTCCTTTTATTCCTAGTTTATTGAGAGTTTTCATATTCAAGAAATATTTTGGGGCACTTACTGTTTCAGGCACTGTTCTAAGTGCTGGGAAGATAACAACAGACAAAACAGAAGCCGTATGCTAGTGACAGAGAAAGACGATAAATAAATGTAAATTATGTCAGGTGGTAAGAAATGTTATGGCTCAACCATGTAAAAAAAAAACAGACATGTACACATACATATAAACATAGCCAAGCCCTGGAAAGGCATACAAAACATAAATGGCAGCAGTTGACTATGGGGTTGCCACGGTGGCTGCAGCTGGAGTGAGAGCGGGGGCTCCCTGGCCATTCTTCAACCTCTTTTGGCACCTTTTGAATTTGGTACCATGTTAAATGTATTACCTAATCCAAAACATTAGTTTTCAAATAATGTTCTCATTTACTGAAGATTCAGAAATAGAAAGATACCACACCAAAAGAAAGGCTGTTTAGGGAAAGCTTCAGTGTACTGCCGTTATTAGACGAAACAGGCAAAAGACGCCTAAACTAGTTAGCATTAGGTCTTCAAGAAAGGAAATCCCAGGGTCTGCTCTGACTTGTGTAACTTCAGTTCTTGGTTCCACCTAAGGTGAGTGGCCATCAATCAGCACCCAGAGGCTTTAAGAACCATTTGAACCACATCTGTGGAATCAACAAGCTCCCTTCACGAAAACAAGGATGTTCCCATCCAATGAGTTGGGAAATATTTCAGCACTTAAAGGTTAAGCATTTAATTATCCAGAGCAAACCACTTAACCAGACAAATTCTCAAACCTGCAGGAAAACTTTGAGGGGATGTGGATAGGGGTCAGGGGAAGGAAGAAGAGGGGGAATCTTGAGTTATTTTGGTTTGCTTATTTTTCCCTGCCCTCTTGCTAGTTCTTTTGTTTCCATGTGAAAAAAAGGGGGGGATATTTTCCAAGACTCCCAGTGATGGGAAGGGTGAGTTTAGTCCACAAATGTCTACCACAATCATAATGTACAGGAAATGTTGGGAAATTGTACCAAATAGATGACAGATAGATAATCACAAAACACTACCACAAATAGAGTAGATGTTAAAGGGGTACTTAAGGCCAGCCTGGGATCCTATCACAGCTGAATTTTACCCTGAGGAAAAGCATGCTGTTCACTGAGACACAAGAATGAAACAGAGAGACACCTACTTCCCACTTTCCCAGGTGATGTTGAGAGGAGGGGTCAGCTAATGATGGGTGTAAGAGATCACAGCTGGAGGGGATCAGGGGATAAAGGAGGAGAGATGCTGAAATAATTAGGGACTGAACAATAACAGCCTCTGGGATTTGCTTCAAAAGAATGGGAAACACCTTTCTCACTTCCTCTGCACCTGTGGGGTGTTTATTCTGTAGCTGTCTCTATTTCTGTGGGTAGGAAGTTTCCATAACCAAAAAAATTCAGAGAAGGAGAGGGAGATGGGGAGGGTAAAGGGGAACTGTCTCCAGCAGATGAATGCAGGACTGGGAAGATCAGGGAGAGAAGAGAGAGGGCCAGAGGGCCCCTGTCTCCGCCTTGAGCCTCTCCAGGTAAGTACAGACTGGACCACAGCCCTTAAAGCTCCCAAAAGAGAGAGGGGGTGGGGGGGTGGTCTTGCTNAAGAGAGAGGGGGTGGGGGGGTGGGGAAAGCATCCCTTTCCGAAACAGAAAAAAATGAGGCAAAGAGCTGATTAATGAAACATACATCCTGGCTGCCGTTCTGTCACAAGCTGGAAAGCGACACTGTTCACCAAGACAGAATAAAGTGAAAACCGTCAAAGTGTTAGACGCTCAGCCATGTCCTACTCTTTGCCATCCCATGGACTGTAGCCCACCGGGCTCCTCTGTCCATGGAATTCTCCAGGCAAGAACAGTAGAGCGGGTAGCCATTCCCTTCTCCAGGGAATCTTCCCGACCCAGGAATCAAACTCCCATCTCCTGCATTGCACGCAGATTCTTTACCGTCTGAGCCACCAGGGAAGCCCAGAAAAAGTGCACCTCAAATCCCGGTGCCCGGCGCCACGTCCTGCCCCTTACCCCTCATCCCTCCCAGTTCAACCAGAACGCCGTTCTAACGCTTGGAGAAGCCCCTCATACAAGGTCCCCGGAAAAGGATGAGTCCCGACCCAGTGCGAGTGGTCCCCTCCAGCCCTGCAGCAATGGGCTGGAAGGACCGCGGGCCACATGGAGCTTGACTTCCAATTTAAACTGCCTGTTCCGCCTTGCGGAACTCCAAGGCACGATGTGATCCCGGTCCTCACGTCCAATATACAATCTCGTCCTGTACTTAAAAGTTCAAATTGCACGGTTTGCTAATTCTTCAGATCCCCCACAGAGCTGCACTTCCGAGACATTGTTTTACCTACACGAGTGAGAAAAAAAAATGAGACTTCGAAAAGAAAAGTTGCTGCGAGGCAACCCAGAGTCTGGAGCGCAGCCCATCGGTCCCCACACCGCGCGCCCGCTGAGTCCCGGTCCCCACCCCGCGCGCTGGGCTCGCGAGCACCGCTCCCGCCCCCGGGCGAGCAGACGAACAGTCACAGCTGCCGGACATTCCTGCATTTTGCAACCCTGGCTCCAGTTGGACTTTTAGAGCCGGGAGTCTCGGGCAAGCAAAAGCCAAAAGAATCCTCAGTCTTGTTCCCGGAGGGCAGAGACAGGTGGCAAAGGACCATGTCGGTACCACAGGACTGGGAGTCTAAGGAGCAGCAAGCCTCGGAGTTGCAGGTGGGACCCCAGAGAGCCGCGTCCACGAGGAGGGCGCGTGGACACATCCCTCCANGAAGAGTACTGGAGGTCCAGGGAAGGGAAGGCGCCGCGGGTGTAGAACCAGGCTGGAGCTGCGCTGAACCCACTGTGGGAAGCCAGCAAGTCTGGAGGGAGCTAAGGTGAGGACTCAGATTCTGGTCCTTGGTGACCCACGGTGGGGCCCTACTGCTGGCTCTGTAGTAGGGAAAATGGGGCATGAGAGGATGGTCAAGATCATATCTATCCTCGAGGCAGATTGTGCAGATAAGAACTCAAGAGCAAAACACAGGAAAATGAAAGGTTTAATTAGAGGCAAAATCCATAGACAGAGTGTAGGCTGTCTCAGAAGGTGGGGAAGGTGCCTGGAAGTGTGGGGTGCTTAGTTTTTATGGGCTGGGTCATTTCATAGGCTAATGAGTGGGAGGAATATTCTGTCTTGGAGAAGGGGCGGGGATTTTCAGGAACTAGGGTAGCGTCCACTTTTTGGCCTTTTATGGAACTGCCACAGCACTGGTGGGTGTGCCCTTTAGCAGAGGCTAATGTAGTAGAGTGAGTGTATGAGGCGCAAGGTCTACTGGAGGTCAAATTGTCCGCCATCTTGGGCCTAGGAGGTTCTAACCAGCTTTTGTTACATCCTGTTCCTCTCAATAGTTTCATCATTCTTTTAATAGTTGTGCTCTGCCCCCTTCCTCCCTGTCCCAGCCTTCAAGCAAGCTGTGGTGGGAAGGGAGCCCAGGAGACAAGTTCATTGCCTGTGCTACTGCCAGGCCTGCGGTCGCCTTGGGATGCATGACAGTGAGTGGAGCAGACTCCCTGGACCAGCCTCTGCTTGTATAAAAAGCACCCCTGAGGATCCTGCTGCCCAGTGGCCCACCGAGAGAGCCAGCCCTCCTGACGGAGCCCCCAGCACCAGATCTAAGAGAGACCCTGGTGGGGAGGGGCATGGAAGTGGTTGCTGTTGTGGCCCAAACTGAAAGCTTTGGGTACAGAGGCTGTAGCGCCTGGGTGGACTCTGCCTGAAGACCGCTCTGGCTCATCTCATTCACAGCAGCATCCCTAGGATCTTAATCTGGAAGGAAGGAATGCATCGATGGATGGGTGCCCCAGTTTGTTCCTTAACATCGTCACCCAACCCGCCTGCCTGTGCCACACCTTCTAGCCACACTTGGAGCAGGAACCTTGGGCATCTTGGCCTCCATTTCCCTACCTGTAAGTTGGGGGGATGGTGGGGGGTGGTGATCCCCTCACCCCTCTTTTTAATGCCCTTCTTTGCCTTGAGGACAAGTTTTTCAGGAATTAACCTGCACTAATTATCTGGAAATCTATTAAAATGCAGATTCTAATTAAGTTTGGCAGGCGTGGGACAGGTTCTAGGTTTCTAACTAGCCTGGGTGATACTGACATTAGCGTCCTTGCACTGCACCCTGAGGAGTGACAGCCTAGGTCATTTCCCAGGGAGTGGACGGAGTACTTCTCCTCAAGGTATTATGTGGCTGCGTAACAAGTCAGAAATCCACAAGGGTGCTACTTTAGGACAAACTTGCTAGGAAACAATCTGAATGGGCCAAGTCAGAACTCCTTTAAAAAAATTTTTTTTAATTGTGTTAAATATACATAACATGACATTTACCCTCTTAGGAATTTTCTTTTTTTCTTCAGAAGCCAGAGCTCTTTTTTTCATTATTTTTGGTCACAAAGCATATGGGATCTTAGTTCCCTGACCAGGAATCTAACCCACGACCCCGGCATTGGAAGCTTGGGGTCTTAACCACTGGACTGCCTGGCAAGTCCCTTCACCATTTTTAAGTACACAGTTCAGTAGTATCAAGTTCATCCACCTGCTGTGCAAACAATCTCCAGAGTTCCTTTCATCTTGCAAAACAAGTTCTGTACCCGTTAAATAAGAACTCCACTTCCCCCTCCCCCAGCCTCTGGCAACCACAGTTCTACTTTCTGTACACAAAAATTTGGCTACTCTACTAGATGGGGAAACAGTGGAAACAGTGGCTGACTTTATTTTGGGGGGCTCCAAAATCACTGCAGATGGTGATTGCAGCCATGAAATTAAAAGACGCTTACTCTTTGGAAGGAAAGTTATAACCAACCTAGATAGCATATTAAAAAGCAGAGACATTACTTTGCCAACAAATGTGCATCTAGTCAAGGCTGTGGTTTTTCCAGTGGTCATGTATGGATGTGAGAGTTGGACTGTGAAGAAAGCTGAGTGCCGAAGAATTGATGCTTTTGAACTGTGGTGTTGGAAAAGACTCTTGAGAGTCCCTTGGACTGCAAGGAGATCCAACCAATCCATCCTAAAGGAGATCAGTCCTGGGTGTTTTTTGGAAAGAATGATGCTAAAGCTGAAACTCCAGTACTTTGGCCACCTCATGCGAAGAGTTGACTCATTGGAAAAGACTCTGATGCTGGGAGGGATTGGGGGCAGGAGGAGAAGGGGATGACAGAGGATGAGATGGCTGGATGGCATCACCAACTTGATGGATGTGAGTTTGAATGAACTCTGGGAGTTGATGGACAGGGAGGCCTGGTGTGCTGCGATTCATGGTGTCGCAAAGAGTTGGACACGACTGAGTGAACTGAACTGAACTGAAGTACCTCATATGGGTGGAATCAAACAGTATTTGTCTTTTTGTAACTACCTTATTTCACTTAGCGTAATGTCCATGTGGTAGAATGTGTTTAGAATTTCCTTTTTTTAAGGATCTTTCCTGGTGGCTCAGACAATAAAGTGTCTGCCTATAATTCAGGTAGAACCCGGTTCAATCCCTGGGTCAGGAAGATCCCCTGGAGAAGGAAATGGCAACCCACTCCAGGACTCTTGCCTAGAAAATCCCATGGACAGAGGAGCCTGGTAGGCTACAGTCCGTGGGGTTGCAAAGAGTTGGACACGACTGAGCGACTTCACTTACTTTACTTCCTATATATATGTGTATGTGTGTGTGTGTTTGTGTGTGTGTATAGGTATATATGTATATATGTGTGTGTGTATATACATACATATATATATATAGGTTTAGGTTCCATTGTAGGTATATACCTGCTATATATATGTGTGTGTGTGTGTATGTGTATATATATAGGTTTAGGTTCCACTATAGGTATATACCTGCTATATATATATATGTGTGTGTGTATATATTTGTGTGTGTGTGTGTGTATATATATATGTTTAGGTTCCACTATAGTCCATGCATACCTGCAATGTGGGAGACCCAGGTTTGATCCTTGAGTTGGGAAGACCCCCTGGAGGAGGGCATGGCAACCCACTTCAGTATTCTTTCCTGGAGAATCCCATGGACTGGGGAGCCTGGTGGGCTACAGACCGTGGGATTGCAGCGAGACTGACACGACTGAGCGACTAACACACACGTAGCTATATACCATATTTTTTGACCCATCCAAACTGATGGACAACTGGAATACTTCCACTGCTTGACTATTATAAACAATACTATAAACATGGGTGTGTGAGTATCTCTTTGAGATCCTACTTCCGGTCCTTTCAAACATATAACCAGAAGTGGGATTGCTGGATCGGATGGTAGTGCTATTTTTAATTTTTAAGGAATTACCACACTGTTTTCCATAGCAGCTGCAGCATTTTACGTTCTGACCAGTAGTGCACAAGGGTTCCAATTTCTCCACAGTCTCACCAGTCCTTACTTTATGGTTTTATTTGGTTTGGTTAGATTTTTGTTGTTGTTATAGTAAAGGTATCCTACTGGGTGTGAGGTGGCTTCTCACTGTGGTGTTGATTTGCATTTCCCTACTGATTGGTGGCGTTGAGTATCTTTTCAGGTGCTTATTAGCCATTCATATATCATCTTTGGAGAATTGTCTGTTCAAATCCTTGGCCCCTCTTCTTTTTTGATTTGGTTGTTTTTTTTTTTTTAATTGAGTCAGGAGTTCTTTATATAGTGTGGATATTAACCCTTCATCAGATACATCATTTGTGATATTATCTCCTGTTCCATAGGTTGCCTTTTCACTCTGTCTACTGTGTCCTCCGATGTACAGTGTAGAACGCTTAAGGTCATTAAAAACCACTGAACTACCCTTTAGTCAAGAAGTATCTTTAAGCTTATGGTTCTGCCCAGGGCCCTGCGTGCTCCAGAGGATGTGAAGATATTGTGCCTACAGCCATGTAGGGACATGACTCAGACAGTAGGGGCTGAGTGCCCTGTTGCTGGAGAAGGCAATGGCACCCCACTCCAGTACTCTTGCCTGGAAAATCCCATGGACAGAGGTGCCTGGTAGGCTGCAGTCCATGTGTCTTGAAGAGTCAGACACGACTGAGCGGCTTCACTTTCACTTTCCACTTTCTTGCATTGGAGAAGGAAATGGCAACCCACTCCAGTGTTCTTGCCTGGAGAATCCCAGGGATGGGGGCGCCTGGTGGGCCGCCATCTCTGGGATAGCACAGAGTCGGACACGACTGAAGCAACTTAGCAGCAGCAGCAGCAGCCCTGTTGCTTGGCTTCAGAATGCAGGTTAGAATGGCAGGAGGGAGGAGAGAAAGGAGCTACTTCCAACCAGGAGTCCAGGGAAGGCACCCCAAAGGAAAAAGCCTGAGACCTAGGCTACAGTGAAGAAGGGAGGGTGGGGTGGAGGGGGACGTCGGGAGCCTCAGTCTCCAAGATTCCCTGGGCCTCTCCTGCCAGAATGAGACTGTCAGAAAGTAGATTGCTCACTCCCACCCCGCCTGATATAGAACCTCCAGTCCCCACCAATGAATGTCTTACACATATTCATCATTCAGTAAACTCCTGTGCTAAAGGCCTGCCACTGCTTCATCCTCCCTGGTCTAGCTGCTGGCCCTGGGACCTCGCAAGAGCCTGGTCTGGTCCATGCTGAGGTCCCGGCAACCAGCCTCAGGACCCAAAGTTTAGAACTTGGTAGTAAAACAACTCTTCAGAACCTCTGGACGACCCTCTCTTACCAAGAACCATGAAAAATATGTGTGGTGGTTGAGACAGTAAAGAATCTGCCTGCAAGGCAGGAGATCTGTATTCAATCCCTGGGCAGAAAGATCCCCTGGAGGAGGGCATGGCAACCCACTCCAGTATTCTTGCCTGGAGAATCCCATGGACAGAGGAGTCTGGTGGGCTACCATCCATGGGGTCGAAAAGAGTTGGACACAACTGAGCGACTAACACTTTCCCTTTCATAGCCATATTGGGTAGACAGGTGAGGGAGCCCTGTCCCTCCCCCTTGGTGGGGCTTTGTCCCCGATCCAGCCCACTGAGCCTGGCTCTGTACTCAGGCTATGGTCCCTGCAATGGGCCCCACTCTCGAGGATCTCCACTCTACAGAAGACTTTCATTTGTGTAGTATTCATTCATGTGCTCGCTTGGCAACAGTTCTGTGAGTGCCTGTCAGAGTTAGAGCCTGTGGAGGTCAAGGAAGGAGGTAGGGCAGGTTTGGGGGTGGGTTTTGAAAGGCTGTAAGTCAGGCCAAGGAAGTGGAATATCATTCTGAAGATTTTTGAGCAAGAAAGTGCCCCGAAGAGGTGATTTCAGCCAAACTGTCTAATGACTGTGACCAGGCCAGATGGTGGGGTGGTCCTCTTGCAACTGTCCAAGGCTGAATTACTGCAGATGAAAACAGGCTCTGGCAGGGACAGTCATTCAGTGTCCACTGGGGAGATGCTCCCTGCTGGGAACCTGGTGGGCACTGAGAAGACAACAGTCCTTAAGGCGGCCTCCGGGCTGAGAGGCTACCAGAACAGTGAAGAAGATGGGTCTGCAACCAGATCCATGCTGCAGAGTGCTGGAGAAGGGTCCTTCCTTCAGAAGGTTGAGCCTCCCTCACCTGGGACTCCAGAGGGTCCGGAGAAGGGGGAGTGTTCCATGTTCGGTGGCCTAGAGGCACAGAAGGCTCAGAATATTCCCAAAGCAGGACCTTGGTTGAGGCTGGAGCACAGGCTCCAGGGTGGAGATGAGGGGAGGGGGTGGAGAGGAAGGCGAGTGAGCTGTCAGACCCTCCAGTGCCGAGGAGCCTGTCTGGGGTACAGGAGGGACGGGAAGAGGTGTGTCTGAGACCCCTGGCAGCCGAGGTGTATTGGAACCAAGATGGGGCTCAGTTCAGGATGTCTAAATGAAAATTCGGGCCCCAGCCTCAGGAAGGACAGTGTCAGTTGGAGATACAACTCATGAGAGGGGCCTATGGACAGGTCATCCCAGGAGCTCTGTAGTGTTCAAGGGTAGAGTCAAAGTCCCAGGGACAGTGACATTTAGGAGTCATCTGCCTCCATGCCACTGATGAGTGAGAAGGTATAGTCAGAGATGGGAGGAGAGCCAGAGCAGAGCACCTTGGTGGTAACTAAGCCTGAAAAGCCAGTTGGGACGAGGACTAGTCAGACTATTGAACTTGCTGGTGAGGTGGTTTATGCAGTGACCTAAGTGATCATTTCCGTTGTCTGGGTGGGGATGGAAGCTCCATTATAATGGCCTGGTCTTAAATGGTGAGGAAGGGTAGTTTTTCTATTTGCTAAAACCCCCCAGGCCTCTTGATCGTGGAGATAGTTGGAGGCTGCCAATTACAATGAATCAGATTTCCTGCCAGGTAAAATGAGGGTGGATGTTTCAGAGGAAGCTGAATGTGGTTTGGATGATGAAATTAGTGTTTCCTGCTAGAAGTGAAATGCATACCTCCCCAACAATGAGAACAATGATCTAGATGTCCTGGTACCAGAGAAATCAGAAGAGGGTGTGGTGGTCAGTGGTTAAGAATCTGCCTTCCGATGCAGGGGACTCAGGTTCAATCCCTGTTCAGGGAACTAAGATCTCACATGCCATGGGGCAGCTAAGCCCCAGCTCTGCGACTACTGAGCCCATGTGTTCTGCAGCCCTCAAACCATAAGACCTGATGCAGCCCAATAAATAAATAAATATATATATATAATTTTTATTTATATAATTATATATATATGGTAAGAGAAGGACCTGCACAGCAGAAAGTAAGAGAGAGCGAGCAATGAAGCTGGTTTCTCAGCAGAGCCTGGTAGGGTGGAAACTCTGGTAGAAATAACTTGAGAGCAGTGGAAAGATCAGAAAACCCCAGGAAGCTCCCTCCCCTGCAGTGACAGGAGACCTCTGTGAATAGGAGCTGAAAGGGCAGCTCAAAATCACCATGTTTGGGAACAAGGCTCTATTATATCCAAACTCATGTTCAAAACAACCCCCTCGACCCCACCCAGTGCTAGGCAGTCCACAGGAGTGAAAGGGTGGGTGGACCCACAGCAGGCATCTTCCTGAGGCCCTTTCCCTCGGGCCCTAGCTTCTCCCGGTTCATTCAAGGAGTGAATGAACAAAGCCAAACCACTCCCTTCTTGTTCCCCTCTACCCTGTCATCTTCTTCCTGCTCTTTGTCCCCTCTTTATGCCACCAAGGCAGGGAAAGGGTTTGATGCCAATTACTCCCTTTACTGACTGGTGGCTTACAATGGAGAATGCTCCCCCACCAGTCAGCCATGTTATCAAACTTATTCTCAAATTCAGCAACTATTTGACAGTACATGGTGCTAGATAGATAAACTGTGCTAGACGCTACAGAAAACAGATCTGATGCCCTGATGTTTAGGGTTTCATAGGCTTGTACACTTGGCTCTCACTACCTAGCCAGCACCCACTGCCCCTCCGCCTCTGCTTTGGAAAACAGCCCCATGTGGTCCTCACGGGGCTGACTCTGCCTCCAGCCCCAGAACAGGTACCCTCCGCCTCTGCTTTGGAAAACAGCCCCATGTGGTCCTCACGGGGCTGACTCTGCCTCCAGCCCCAGAACAGGTAATCTCATGCTCTTGCTACAGCAGGTGGGCAGGCTCCAGCCACTCCGTGTGCTTTCCTCTGCCCACTGTGGTTCGTTCAGAGGGTCACTCGGAGTAAAGTTAGGGACTTCACCTTTAAAGGTTTATTCTTTTTTTTGGCCTTGTCGCATCTTGTAGGATCTTAGTTCCCCCACCAGGGACTGAATCCAGACCTTTGGCAGTGAAGAGCTCTGAATGCTAACCACTGGACCACCAGAGAACTCTGAAGGGTTTATTCTTTTTGATATGCATGAGTAAGGCAATCTGTCACCTCAGGGGTGCTTTCGTCCCTCTTGTAGGCATGAGGAAGGGCAGCCCTAGAGGACTGGCACATGGAGAGGGCAGAGCTGAGAATCAGAGACAGGGAGACAGGGTCCTGGTCACACTACCCCTGTGCTTTTGTCCGACCACTGGACTTTCTTCAGTTACATGAGCTAACAATTCCCTGTTTCTTTTTTGAGACAAACTTTTCTTACCACAGAAAGTATCTAATTGATACTGCTTAGGATATACGGGCTTCCCTGTGGTTCAGACAGTAAAGAATCCAGCTGCAATGCAGGAGACCCAGGTTTGATCCCTGGGTCAGGAAGATCCCCTGGAGAAGGGAATGGCAACCCACTTCAGTATTCATGCCTGGGAAATCCCATGGAGAGAAAAGCCAGGTGGGTACAGTCCATGGTGTTGCAAAGAGCTGGGCATAATTACGAGACTAAGATATACATTAATAAAGATAGGAAGCAACAAAGGCCATGAAAGAAAATGAGAAAAAAATACTATGAATTCAGAGAAAGAATCCTTGAAATGAGGGAAAATAAAGGCTCTATGGAAAGGCTCTTTCCAGTAGTCATGTATGGATGTCTGAGAGTTGGACTATAAAGAAAGCTGAGCGCCGAAGAATTGATGCTTTTGAACTGTGGTGTTGGAGCAGACACTTGAGAGTCCCTTGGACTGCAAGGAGATCCAACCAGTCCATCCTACAGGAAATCAGTCCTGAATATTCATTGGAAGGACTGATTTTGAAGCTGAATGAAACTCCAATACTTTGGCCACCTGATGTGAATAACTGACTCATTTGAAAAGACCCTGATGCTGGGAATGATAGAAGGTGGGAGGAGAAGGGGATGACAGAGGATGAGATGGCTGGATGGCATCACCAACTCAATGGACATGGGTTTGGGTGAACTCCGGGAGTTGGTGATGGGCAGGGAGGCCTGGCGTTCATGGGGTCGCAAAGAGTTGGACACGACTGAGCACGTGAACTGAACTGAAAGGCTCTATGGAGGTGACACAAACTCAACTTTATTTAACTGTAACAGTTACCAGTTATTGGTGTCTTACTAAATCCAGACCTTGGGCTAGCATTTTTAATGCATTGGCTCATTTAATCCTCAAAACAACCCTACAAGGTGGTTGCTACTGCTAAGTCACTTCAGTCGTGTCTGACTCTGTGCGACCCCATGGACTGCAGACACCCAGGTTCCTCCATCCATGGGATTTTCCAGGCAAGAGTACTGGAGTGGGTTGCCATTGCCTTCTCCTATAACTGCACAGTGATACACCAATTCAACTTACTGCTATGGGGGAAAAACACCATTTAGTGAGACATGAAGACAAAGCATAAACCCGACTAAGGGCACACACGCTGTGGACCACAGCACGGCTATGACCAGAGCAAGTAGGGGGGCGGGGGAGGGGAGATGGATGGGTAAACTACAGTGGTTACTTTTTATGAAATGAGACTAACATTTGTCCTCTCTTCCAGAATAAAGCAATTCAATTCTCAGCTAAGAACCACCTGCAATAAACATTTCATTTCCCAGTCTCTCTTGAGGTACGGCTACAAGATAAAATTCAGGGCACAGAGATTAAGCAGAATTTATATGGACTTCCAAATTTTATTAAAGTTAGGGGCAAGTCTCTTATGCCTTCCTCCTTTCTGCTGGCTGGGATGCAAAGATCATGGCAGAAGGCCAAGCAGCCATCCTGGAGAGTGAGGAAGCCACACACCGAGGATGAGGGCAAAAAGCCTGGGTGCCTTGATCATGTTGAGGAGTCTTCCCCCCCAACCTGGCCTGCCTACCTAGATTTCTTTTTAGAGAGAAAACTTCATTCTTGCAATAAGCCAAAAAGAACATTTTGTGTTTTCTTTCAGAGTTGAATCGAGGTCAGACTGACCCATTAATGTTATCTCCACTTACAGAGACGAGAAAAGCTTACCCAGACGCAGCCAGTGTGAGCCAGGGTTCAAATACAGCTCTGATTCCTTACCTCCGGGTTCCAACTGTCACCCAGGCTTCCTTGAGAAGTACACAGGATTCATACAGAGTGGGTAAGGAGACCTTGCATTTTCCTTACAGATCACAGAATCCTTACAGGATTTTCTGGAGTGGCAAGGATTTCTCACTTAGGAGAGTATGCTTCTGTCCTTTTGTTTTATCCCTGAATTGGCACAGTCTCCCTCCAATCCCAGTCTGTCTTTGGAATTACTAACCACAGCTGCTTCCCCTGAGGCTGCTGGGAAGGCAGGGATTTGACTCTTAGTTGTCCAAGATAAACTGCTGGGAACACAATCCAACCACCTCGCCTCCATCCAGGAAAGTCCTGTAGGTCAGAAGAGACTGCTTAGACTGGCACTTGGCACCAATCTGAACTTTGATGCTGTAAATCAGGCAGATAATTAAATGATCAGGGCAGGGGCAGGTCTGTGAAAGTGAAAGTGAAGTTGCTCAGTCATGTCCGACTCTTTGTGACCCCATAGACTGTAGCCTACCAGGCTCCTCTGTCCATGGGATTTTCCAGGCAAGAGTACTGGATTGGGTTGCCATTTCCTTCTCCAGGGGATCTTCCTGACCCAGGGATTGAATCCAGGTCTCCTGCATTGCAGGCAGACGCTTTACCCTCTAAGCCACCAGGAAAGCTCTGGGATCCTGAAACACTCCTCAGCTCCTCCAGAGCAAAGCTGCAAGACTATCCCTTTGCTTTAGATGTTATGAACTACCAGAGTATGGTTCAAAGTGTTCTCCAGGAAGAACAGATTAAGACCATCATGGACTTCCCAGGTGGTCCAGTAGTTAAGACTCTGCCTGCCAATGCACGGGACACAGGTTCAATCTCTGGTCTGGGAAGATCCCACAAGCCGCAGAGCAACTAAGCCGGTGGGTCACAGCTACTGAGCCAGTGCTCTAGAGTCCGTGCCCCACACCAGTAGAAGCCACCACCACGAGAAGCTTACACACAACTAGAGAAAGACTAGCAAAGACCCAGCGCAGCCAGAATTTTTAAAAAGACAAGACCATCATGGTAAAATTACAATGTGTGTGTATGAAGCTCCTGGGAACACTTACTGAAACTGAATGACACAGATGCTGCAGGACAACTTGGGAAAACTGTTTACAACTGGTAAAACAGTAACCATGAACTTGGCTTCCCCAAGACCAGGACTGCTCTCAGAACTTAGGGTGTGCTGGAGAACGTTCCAAAGGACTGTTAAGTCCACTGAATCTGCTCTGAAGTCCCACACACGAGGCATCTGAACAAACTACTGTGTGCCAATGGGGAGATCCAGACCGTTCCCCGGATTAGCAGAGAAACCACACTTTAGGGCATCCTGGTTTGCGGTTAAGACGCNGTTCTGAGAGTGGGTGCATATATAAACATTTTGAGAAAAGAGTCTGTAGCTTCCGTCATATTTCAGAGGGTCTGAGACTCATATAAGGACTACTACCATAAGGCTTAAAAACAAAACTCGATGCAAGTATGAGGTAAAGAAAGGTTACCCATTTACATGATAAATACTGTGCAGACACTGATGGGTATATGCTTATAGTCACTAAGTCCACTACAGCGCACATCTGTTGACTCTGTGTATCTTCACAGTGTGATCTTCACCACAACTTGCAAACTGTAACCATTCCGCACCTTCTCCTTCATTCTCTTCAGTCTTTCCATTACAATTCTTCCAGCATAATTTTTTGATAGCAAGTGTATGACTTTGGCTAAAACAAAGAGAAATCATGAGATGAACAAATGCTATGACTATGAAACATTTTACTGGCTGCTCAATTCATATTAATTAAATTAGTATGCGCTTCCTATTAGTGTTGTTAACATAAATGGAAGTCAAAACCTGAACATCAAGATGTGCTATCACTAACAGTTTAGCAATTTTATTTTAACCTTGAAAACATCTTACTTACCAACCAAGGACACCACCAAAAACAGCAAGAAATAGACAATGCATTTCTGTCAAATTTTGCTTTAATGATAAGTGGAATTCAAAAAATGTCTATTAAAATTAAGTCTTTCAGGTAACATTACTACTAATTTGGTAACTGTAATGTTAGCAATCCAAATAATATAAAGTAAGTCAGGAATCAGTTCTTGCAAATCCAAAGTCATCATAATGACAAAAAAATTTTTTTGATGAAAAACTCAAATTCTGTACATGCCCCCTGCCTGTGCTTTCTACGGGGCTTCCTGCCAGTGTCGCACTTTCAGGTCATGGAAGTGGTCTGGGTACCAGGCAGAGGCAGAGTGAGCTTCATGGGCAGGGCAAACTGAAAGGAAGGAAAAGAAGGCAGGGGAGGCCGGGAAGAGAGAAAATTTCAAATGCCTGAAATATGGAATTTTGTTGGCTACCTCTCTCTTAGGTAAGCCACCAGCATGAACTGTTTCAACAGCCAAACCCAGCCTCAGAGAGGTCGGAGCGAAGCCATGAGAGAAGCAGTGACAAATCAGACCTCATTTTAAAATACTTAAATGAATACAATTATCACAAGCACTAACATGCTTTGCTGATAAGGAGACAAACTGCTCTGGAAGAAGTAGCTTGTACAATACATGTCTCTCGTCATCAAGCCAGTGGCCTTCCCTATGGTGCTGTTGTTTGGAACTGTATTTGAAGTCATATTTTGGATAGTTTAAACATATGAATGTTGAATCCTAAAAAAAAAAATCTAACACAGAATGATGTGTGACTTTTTTGCAAGTCTCATCATTTCTAATGCATAAAATGGGTAAAGTTGATTGACAAGTGATCCCTGCTGTCCAGGCAGGTGGATGAGGAGGTGATGAGCAGCAGGCGCTCTGAGTCAGCAGAGGCGGGGCCCAGGCCCAAGGCTCGGAGCCCTCGCTCTGCCTGAAGGCGGGTCACAGGGCTGGGAGAGGTACCTGGCGGTTTGCTCCATTTCGGGAGCTGAGCTGAAGTGTTCAAACATGAGATCTGGCTACCAAACACAGTCTATAATATTTCCAAAAAAATCACCAACATTCTGAATCAAATCTTCCTAGGATTCTACCGTGGTCACATTCTGAAACCCATCATTTTGAAATTCATTTTCATCTCCAATGTGTTATCTCTAAAGATAATATCAGGCAAACAAGCCATGTGGTCAAATAAACTTTTTAAAAATAAGTGCAGTATAGTAACAAATGTCAATTTCAAGAGAATGTCACAAAACACAGAGGTACCAATCAGAGGTAAGCACCAGGAACAGATTTGTGTTCTTCTCCACACAAATGAGGCATGAGATTTGTTGCTAAAGACTCCAACAATGTCTATCTGATCTGGTAGAAGCAAAAACAGGAGAGAAATACCTTTGACTTGTTTCTACACAGCGGATCCAGTCGTTTATTTCTGGAACTTGATCGGTCTTTTTCCAGGAGTATAAACAAATCTTTCCACACTCTAATCCTACTGCAACCACGTATCTGTTTTTAAGAGAAGGGTGAAGACTGATTAATTTAGCCTGAATTTCTTTAGGGTTCCCGACTCCCTCTGGATGACAAAGGACTCTGTTCGGACCCAGGACCCAGTGTGCTGCTCTGCTGTGCACGCAAGAAGCTGCCTCTCCATCGAGGGTGCACAGTTCTACCTCTGTCCCTGGTGGGCAAGGCCCGCGCGCCAGCACTTCCCTGGCTGGCTGTGGGGCCCTCAGTCTACTACAGATACTCGCTATAGAGAAAGTAGCACCATCTTCCATTTGGTGAAATAAGAACCTCTGAGCCACACTCCCATCTCTATTTCACCACTAAATACCATCAAGTTCTATCAATTTAGAAATTCTTAGGAGAAACATAAGCATTAGTTTAAAAAAATAGTTAACTTGTAAGCTGAAAGAACCCACAGATGAAAACATAAGAGGGCTACACACTGAGAAACTAAGTGGTCCTCTTAAAGAAACACGAGATGAAGCCCCCACACAGAGACTGACCGTTGGGAAAGGTTAAGCACCGGGCAGACGCTGACGGCGGTCACAGCTCCACCCACGTCCAGAACGGAGGAGCAGGGCCCGATGCTGTGCTCGATGGCGTCATCGCTGGAGTCGCACTCACCCCAGACAACCACCTAGCACAGACAGATCAAACTCTGTAACGCTTTCTCTCTGCAAGGTTTCTGTTAATGGCGATGCGTTAGAGAGTTTCAGTGGCACAGATGACACTGAAATTTTTTAATTCATCATTTTCATTTGTGATCCAGGACTTCTGAGCACTGCACGCATCACAGAGAAGCCACCGTGTAGCAGATACAAGTCTGAGATCTCAACTACCCAAGTGTGCTGGGCCGAAATCGACTGTCCCTGCCCAGAGGCCTGCTCTTTATACTCAGGAAACCAGTTCAGATCCAGTGAGGTGCCTGTGCATTCCCCCAAGAAATTACCTCAAAATGTATGGAACCATACTAAGTCCTTGGCTCTTCCTCTACACCCCATCTCAGCTCTCAGGAGGCCCCAACCTTGATGATATCAAGCTAAGAAATGAGGCTTTTCTGGAAGCTCAGGCCTCGAAGGGGTGTGAACGGTCACGAAGAAATGGAGAGGGCAGTGAAACAGACAAGAGCTGCAACTTCAGGACCAAAGAGAGACTCTGAGCAGAAGGCTCTGCCCAGGCAAGCAGAAGGGCATTTCCCGAGACCGCCTGATGGACGATGCTTCGTCCGTTTCAGCCTTGACCTGTCTCTGAGAGTCACAGCTGGACCGTCTGCTGCCGGGCCTGACTGTGGAGGGCGGAAGCAGACCTGCTGCCTGAGCAGCTTGCAGAGTAGGAAGATAAACGCCAGGGAAGACTCGAGGAGGCCAGTGAGAGGAGCGAAGGGCTGAGAGAGGGCGTGTCAGAGGCCGACACTTGTGTGTGTCACTGAGCACACGCCGTGTCAGTCCCCTGCTCAGGAATACCACGACTAGGACTGAGGGCAGGGGCGGAAAGGAGACGCTCAGGCGCCTCAGACCTCTAGTCTGCAGGAACTGCAGAGAAGGAAAGGATATATTTTTTTAACATTTTAAAATAACTTTTATTTCTAACCACAGTTACACATAGAATTTTTAATAGTAAGAAATAATAACAAAAGATATATTGGGAATGAAAATTTCCATTCAAACCCCCCAACCCACCCCATCAACACTCTCACCCACCTGATCACCTTCTGTTTATTGCCATGTTGTTGTTTAATTGCTCAGTCATGTCCGACTCTTTGCAATCCCGTGGACATTTTAAAGAACATGAATACCAGAGGAAAGACTGGGCCAGGCAAACATTTCCCAGAGAACAAGGGCAAGGGGCAAGGCCAAGAACCTACTGCTAGCTCACTTATCCTGACTTTTTTCAAAGCTTGGGACCCACACACTCACATATCCCACCTCCTCCAATGAATGAAAAAGTAACAATTATTCACAGAATTTTAAATTCACACAAGTATGAAAAAGAAAAGTATGGATAGTCTTAACCCATTTCATTTACTACTTTTCTCCCACTGGGGCCATCTGATATTAGTAATGAGTCTGAAGAGTCTCCTCTGTAGTTGATATTTCAGAGACATGTATTTATAGAATTTAACAAGTCTTTTTATGTATGCATATGAAAAATACAGGAGGGAATACATAAACTGATTTTTAAAAACCATATTAGAAAATTAGGATTATGTGTGTTTTTTTAATCCAAAGATACCTGTAATATTATTATATTACATTTGAAAAAATACAAAGTTAAAAAAAAATTACCTTTCTGTCCCGACTTCCAGTGAAGAAATACTTGCCATCCGGACTCCAATCGCAAGACCAAATAATCCTGCTATGCACAGCAGTGACTTTGTTAGTGAAGGCAAACAGGCTGAAAACAGGGTCTGAAAGAAACACATTTACGCACTACTCTCAGAGTGGAGAAACCTGGTTTTTCCTTGTTAGAAAGTTATGTTTAAGTGCTATATAAATCATGTAATTTAGTCATCAATTTATACACATAAATGGATGTCTTTTGCAACAGATCAAGGCCAGGGAGCAGACCCCTCACCAGAAGACTATGGCATACAATTATTTTTCTAGTAGGTAATGATATTATACTGATTAGTCACTCTCAAGTGACTGATGTGAACTCCTTATTGCCAAATTCAGAGTTAAATTGAAGAAAATAGGGAAAACCACTAGACCATTCAGGTATGACCTAAATCAAATCCCTTATGATTATACAGTAGAAGTGACAAATAGATTAAAGGGATTAGATCTGATAGAGTGCCTGAAGAACTATGGATGGAGGTTTGTGACATTGTACATTAGGCAGCGATCAAGACTATCCCCAAGAACAAGAAATGCAAAAAGGCAAAATGGTTGTCTGAGGAGGCCTTACAAATAGCCGTGAAAAGAAGTGAAGCTAAAGGCAAAGGAGAAAAGGAAAGATATACCCATTTGAATGTAGAGTTCCAAAGAATAACAAGGAAAGATAAGGACTTCCTCAGTGATCCATGCAAAGAAATAGAGGAAAACAATAGAATGGGAAAGACTAGAGATCTCTTCAAGAAAATTAGAGCTACCCTTTTTCATGCAAAGATGGGCACAACAAAGGACAGAAATGATATGATCTAACAGAAGCAGAAGATATTAAGAAGAGGTGGCAAGAATACACAGAAGAACTATACAAAAAAAGATCTTCATGACCCAGATAATCACAATGGTGTAATCACCTAGAGCAGACATCCTGGAAGTCTGTGGGCCTTAGGAAGCATCACTACAAACAAAGCTAGTGGAGGTGATGGAATCCCAGTTGAGCTATTTCAAATCCTGAAAGATAATGCTGTGAAAGTGCTATATTCAATATGCCAGCAAACTTGGAAAACTCAGCAGTGACCACAGGCCTGGAAAAGGTCAGTTTTCATTAGAATCCCAAAGAAAGGCAATGCAAAAGAATGCTCAAACTACCCACAATTGCACTCATCTCACATGCTAGTAAAGTAATGCTCAAAATTCTCCAAGCCAGGCTTCAACAGTATGTGAACTGTGAAATTCCAGATGTTCAAGCTGGATTTAGAAAAGGCAGAGGAACCAGAGTTCAAATTGCCAACATCTGCTGGATCATAGAAAAAGAAAGAGAGTTCTAGAAAAAACATCTATTTCTGCTTTATTGACTATGCCAAAGCTTTTGACTGTGTGGACCACAACAAACTATGGAAAATTCTGAAAGAGATGGGAATACCTGACCTGCCTCTTGAGAAATCTGTATGCAGGTCAAGAAGCAACAGTTAGAACTGGACATGGAACAACAGACTGGTTCCAAACCACGAAAGGAACACGTCAAGGCTGTATATTATCACCCTGCTTATTTAACTTGTATGCAGAGTACATCATGAGAAACGCTGGGCTGGAAGAAGCACAAGCTGGAATCAAGATTGCCAGGAGAAATATCAATAATCTCAGATATGCAGATGACACCACTCTTATGGCAGAAAGTGAAGAAGAAAAAGCCTCTTGATGAAAGTGAAAGAGGAGAGTGAAAAAGTTGGCTTAAAGCTCAACATTCAGAAAACTAAGATCATGGCATCTGGTCCTATCACTTCATGGCATATAGATGGGGAAACAGTGACGGACTCTTTTTTTTGGCCTCCAAAATCACCGCAGATGGAGACTGCTGCCATGAAATTAAAAGATGCTTACTCCTTGGAAGGAAAGTTATGACCAACCTAGACAGCATATTAAAAAACAGAGACATTACTTTGCCAACAATGGTCTTGTCTAGTCAAGCCTATGGTTTTTCCAGTGGTCATGTATGGATGTGAGAGTTGGACTATAAAGAAAGCTGATCACTGAAGAACTGATGCTTTTGAACTGTGGTGTTGAAGAAGACTCTTGAGGGTCCCTTGGACAGCAAGGAGATCCAACCAGTCAATCCTAGAGGAAATCAGTCCTGAATATTCATTGGAAGGACTGATGCTGAAAATGAAACTCCAATACTTTGGCCACCTGATGAGAAAAACTGACTCATTGGAAAAGACCCTGACACTGGGAAAGATTGAAGGCAGGATGAGAAGGGGACGACAAAGGATGAAATGGTTGGATGGCATCACCAACTCAGTGGACATGAGTATGAGTAAACTCGGGGAGTTGGTGGACAGGGAGGCCTGGCGTGCTTCAGTCCATGGGGTCTGAGCGACTGAACTGAACTGAAGTGACTGATGTAAAACATCTTCTGGACACTTAACTAAAAGTTCAGTTGATGCCTACAGAAGAAGCCTAAAGAAATTTAAACTTACTCAGGTAGTAGCCAGATCTGTGTATTCAGCTATGAAAAAAGAATAATACACTCTTAAACGATGTTAAAAAAAATTTTTTTTTTAATCTTTTCCTCTGTAAGATTCTAAGTCCAGGGTAACTAACTTCTAGCCCTCACAGGGACTAAACCTAAATGACCTAACTGTGTATCAAGGGAAGATTAATGTATCTATTAATCAACAATCCACAAAGACATAACACATTATAATATAGATTTGTTATTAGCCTCACTTTAACTTTAAAAAGTAAAGGCTACATATTAGGAAATCACTGGTTGCAAATGAAATCAGTCTGTTTTAACATATACTGCTCAGTATGTGTCACAGTACTTGATATTCTCTAAAACATAAAAAACCCAAAGAACTAAAAACATCGTAAGTCAAACTGATGTAGTAATCAATGAAAAAATTAAAAGCAGGATTAAACAACACAAAAGTACTTTAACCACTCTCTAGATTTTACCCACTCACGGAAACTGGAATAATAGGCTATTGCTGTAAGTACACAAAGGAGACTTTTTTTTCCTTTTCAGTGTTTTTTCATTTTATGCCAGGTCCAAAGTAGAATGCAGGTAGGTGTGTTAACATCTTGCCCAGGGGTCATGTTATTCACAAATATTAGTTCCTCGGTCATGTCCAACTCTTTGCAACTCCATGGTCTGCAGCCTGCCGGGCTGCTCTGTCCATGGGATTCTCCAAACAAGAATACTGGAGTGGGTAGCCATTCCCATCTCCAGGGGATCTTCCTGACCCAGGGATCGAATTCAGGTCTCCTGCAGAGCAGGTGGATTCTTTACCATCTGAGCCACCAGGGAAGCCAAGTGGATGTCTAAATTATCAGTGTGAAACAGGTGGGTAATTTAACTGTATATTATTATTCCTATCCCCATAAAATCCTCAGTATATATCATCCATTTGGTTTTATGGTGGCATTCTGTAACCATCTGCAAAGTCTAAATTTTGTAAATACAGATTTTTATGGTTCTTTAACCAAGATATCTGAAAACATTATCATCCTTACAAGGAAGGTCAAGTCTTCCTCAAATGTCAAAAACTTTGAAAGACTCCCAGTAACCAGACTCTGGCCTTCACCCTGTTATCATTTCACTTTACCCAACCGCTGCTCAAAGTGAGTAAATGGACATAACTGTCTCACTAGTACTCTTCCCAGCCAGGAGCCGTTTACCTAACTCAGGTGGGATTGTGTCCTGCCTCTTCCACAGTGACCAGGTCCGATCTCTGGAAACAGCTAGTAAGAACTTGTCGTCGGGAGAGAAGGCCATCTGCGTGACAGTCAAACTGTGGAAGATTAAATTCTGCACCTGCTTCCAAGATGCGGTGTTCCAGAGAATGATGGCGGCATGCTCTTTCTTGGCTGCCTGTAGGACAGAGATGAAACAATAAAGCAATGTGAGTGAAATAAACTGGAAAAAAGAAAACAAAACCACTTTTCAAAGTAACACATTGCTTCTACGGTATTCTTCATGTATCTGCATAAATAAAAACCACAGATTCTCAGAAGATACTATAAATCTATAACCAGGGGTAACCCCTAAGAGACAGAGGGGGATTAGAAATGATGAATAATTAGAGACTGGCAGTGGAATCAGAATTTTTTAAATTGTAATTAACATACAATATTTTACCTTGTTATTGACTGTGTTCCCTATGTGCACCTCACATCCCTATGACTTATTTTGAAACTGAATTATTTAAAAGTTTATACCTCTTATACCCCTATTTCCATCATCTCTCCACCCCTCCTGAAAACACCCTGTCTGTTCCCTGTATCAGCGAATCTGCTTCTGTTTTGTTTGTCCATTTGGTTTTTTGGATTCCACATATAAATGAAATCATCATTTAGTATCTGTCTTTCTCCGGCTGACTTATTTACTTATTTCACTTAGCATTATACCCTCCAGATCTATCCACGGTGCCACAGATGGAAAGACTTCATTCTTGTTTAACGGCTGGGTTATATTGCACATTCACCTGCACACACACCACCCTTCCTGGTCGTTCCTTTATCAATGGACACTTTGGCTGCTTCCATATCTTGTCTATTGTAAATAAAGCTACAATGAACACAGGGGTACATTTATCTTTAAAATTAATGTTTTCATTTTCTTTGGATAAATACCCAAAAGCAGAATTGCTGGATCATATGGTATAGTTCTATTTTAATTTTTTGAGGAGCTGCCATACTGTTTTTCCAAGTAAGTATTTCATATAATTTTACAAGTATGTATTGTATTTTTACAAAATACATTTCTCCATTAACTGTGTGATTAGTAGTTAAGAGACTTTCACTTCTGGTCCATATGAAGTAACAGGGACCAGATTTACTATCTTGTATGAAAAAAACTAAAAGATTAAACAAAATACATGAATCAATGGCAATTCAGAATACTTGATGTCTGGCAACAAAAAAGTTACCTCAAGGGACAAAAAGAATCATAGAGTAGAAAAAATTAAAAAACAAAAGAACATCACTGAACCCTATGACAACATCAAGCAGCCAAATATAGGTGTAACTATGGTCTGCAAAAGGATGAAAAGAAAAAATACTTAAAAAGTTAATGGTCCTCAAATTTGATGAAAACAATAAACTGAAGGATCCAAGAAGTTCAATAAAACTCAAGCACAAGAAACATGAAGAAAATTATACCCACAATAATCAAACTGTTTAAAACCAGTGATAAACAAAAAATTGCACATGGAGAGGAAAACACCCATTATTGAGTAACAAAGAAAAATTACACTGGACTTCTCATCCAAAGCAACACAAGTCAGAAGAAAATAAAGCAACATTTTTAAAGTACAGAAAGGAAAACAAACAATTCTTTACCTACCATAAGTACACTTTAAAAATGAAGGAGACATATATATTTTCCAGACAAGAGAAAACTCAAAAAATTCCTAACCAGCAGAACTACATTACAAAAAATGCTAAGGAATATCCTGCAGGCAGAAGGAAAACTATATCTGATGGAAAAACTTTTTTATTATTTAAATTTATTTAGGGATAATTGATTATTAAAGCAAAAATAATAGTATCATGGGATTTCTGTAAAGAAGCAAAATGTACAAAAACAATACCACAAAATAGGGGGAAATGAAAATATACTTATTTTCTCATGAACAGTGCACTATTACTTGATGCTAAACTGTGGTAAATTAAAGACACATACTATAAAATATGAAACAACCAATAAAATAACACAACAAAGAGTTATATCTGCTAAACAAAAGAAATGAAATGGAATTATAAAAAGTAATTACTTCACCAAAAATAAATAAAATGGATCAAAGAACAGATGGATTAAACAGAAAACAAATGGCAAGATAATAAAGTAAATCTACCATATCAATTATTACATTAAATTCAAATAGTCTAATAAACACTCCTATTAAAATTAAAGATTATCAGAACAAGAAAAAGATCCAACTCTATGCTGCCTCCAAGAAATCCACTTGAGATAAAAGTTAACAAATAACTTAAAAGTAAAATGATGAAAAAGGACATAATTCAAGCACTACTCAGTGGTAAGGACTCCATGCTTTCACTGCAGGGGGCATGGGTTCAACCCCTGGTCAGGGAACCTAAGACGGTGCAAGCCTCGAAGAGTGGCCAAAAAAAGGAGACAAAGCTGGAGTGGCTATATTAACATCAGAGTGGATTTCAGAGCACAAACTATTATCAGAAATAAAGAGTCTCATTTCATAATAATAAACTAATCAGTTAATCAAGAGAACATAATGATCATAAATGCTTAGGATCTAACAACAGAGCTTCAAAACACAGAGTACAAAATGAACGCACCACAAAGATTAAAAGGCAAGTTCACAACTGTCGTCAGAGATTTCAAAATGCCACACACAACAGAACCAAAAGAGCAAAGATGGTAATGCTATCAACCAATGTAAGTCATATTTTTCAGAAAACTCCACCCAACAGAAACAGATTCTACCTTCTTCAAGGGAACATGGAAATTTACCAAGATTAAATTTCAAATGATTGAAGCTATACTATACTTCTTAAACAAAATTAAATTAGAAATCAGTAACAGAAAGACCTTAAAAATACTCAGTGTATGGAAACTAATATATTTCAAAATAACCTATAGTTAAAAAATAAAAGATGAAAGAAATTAGAAAGTATTTTTAACTGAATGACAATGAAAACACAACATACCAAAATTTGCAGAATGCCTCAAAAGCAATACTTAGAGGAAAACTTAACAGCGCTAACACCTATTCAGAAGCCAGGATTGAGGGCTGGGTGAAATGGGTAGAGTCAAAAGGTACAAACGTCCAGCTACAGATAACTAAGTTAGGGGGATGTAATCTGTAGCACAGCAATTATCATCAATACTGTACTGCATATTTGAAAGTTGCTGAGATCTTAAAAGTCCTCAGCACAAGAAAAAACTTTTTCTTCTAACTATGTATGATGATGGATGTTAGCTAGACTTACTGCAGGGATCACTTCCCAATGTAAACAAACGTCGAATCATTACGCTGTACACCTGAAACTAATACAATGTTATATATGTCAGTTATACCTCAATAAAAAGAATAATTTTTTAAAATGTATATTCAACATAATTCATCATATTAATAAAAGAGAAAAACATATGACATGCCAACAAAGAAAAAAATTTGACAAAATCTAACATCCATTCTTGATAAAAACTCTCTGCAAACTGTAGGAACTGTAGGGAGATTTTGCAACCTGATAAAGAATTAGAGTCATAATGCACAGCAAACATGCTTAATAATGCAGAAGACCTTTGAGTCGGGCAAAGATTACTTAGATTCCACACAAGAAGCACAACCTCAACACAGAACAAAAGTGATAAATTAGACTTCACCAAAACATAAACTTCTGCCCTCTGAAAAAACACTGCCAAGAAAAGGAAAAGACAAGCCACTGTGGAAACTTATCTACATAGCAAAGATCTGATAAAGGAGTATCCAGTGTATATATAGAACTTTTCAAAATTCAGTAATAAGAAAACAATACAATAAAGAACTGGGCAAAAGATTTGAATAGATACTTCATCAAAGAAGATGTACAGATGGAAAACTAGCACATGAAAAAATACTCAACATCATTAATCGTTAGGGAAATGCAAATTACAGGTATAATGAGGTATTACAAAAGTATCAGAAGGGTAAAAGTTAAAAACACTGACAATATCATGTACTGGTGAAGGTGTGGAGCAACTGAAACTCTCATGCGTTGCCAGTGGGACTGTAAAGTGGTACAACCACTTTGGAAAACAGTTTGTCAGTTTCTTAGAAATTTAAATATATATCTACCATACACTCAGCAATTCCACTCATATGTATTTGCTCAAGGGACATGAAAGCATATTCTATGCAAAGACTTGTACACAAATGTTTGTAACAGCTTTACTGGTAAAAGTCCCAAAATGAAAATCACCTAAATGTCCATTAAGTGAATGGATCAACAAATTGTAACATATATGTAAAAGGAAAGACAATTCAGAAATAAAAACGTGAACAATTAATTGATACATGCAACAAAATAGATGAATCTCAAATTATGATTAAGTGAAAGAAGCTACACAAAAAGAGTACAAACTATATTTACATTTATAGAAAAATTTAGAAATTTAGAAGATATAAACTACTCTATCATGTTAAAAAGCAGATTCGTGGTTTACTAGGGATAGGGGCCGGCTTCCCTGGTGACTCAGATGGTAAAGAATCTCCCTGCAAAACGGGAGACCTGAGTTTGATCCCTGGGTTGGGAAGATCCCCTGGAGAAGGGAATGGCAACCCACGCCAGTACTCCTGCCTGGAGAATCCCTGTGGGCAGAGGAGCCTGGCGGGCTATGGCCCATGGGATTGCAAAGACACAACTGAGTGACTAAGCACAGCACAGCACAGCACAGGATTGGAGGCGGATAGTATCTTCACTATGATTGTAGTGATACTTTCACAGGTATAGGTCAAAATTTATCAAACTGTCCAACTTTCAAAGTGCAATTTATAGTACACTTTGTTGCCATTCATTTGCTAGGTTGTGTCGGACTCTTTGCCACCCCAGGGACTGCAGCATACCAGGCTTCCCCTTCCTTCACAATCCCCTGGAGTTTGCTCAAGTTCGTGTCTACTGAGTCAGTGATGCTATCTAACCATCTCATCCTCTGCTGCCCTCTTCTCCTTTAGTACACTCATGACACCTAAATAAAACAGCCACAGAATGTTAGCTTAAAAGAGAAATGCCCATGCCTATTACAAGTGAGCCAACTTGAAAAGGAGAAAATAATTATATGATTAACAGTGCTCTAAGACACAGAAAAGCTTGCTCAATAGAAGCATAGTTGTTATTGCTATTATGCCCTATTCTACCCAAAGGCATCTGTATTAACAGAAAGAAAACTCGCAGGACCACCCTCACAAAGGGGCCAATAAACAAAGAGTGGTGGGGGAAAAGGAGCATGACGTTATTTCTTAGGAGGACCCTCAACTCAACACAGGCAAATACAAAGAAGCCACAGCAAGAGCACGGACAAAAAACAAACACACAGAAAAAAAACAAAATCAAAGAAACCCAAAGGTGGCCATCCAGGTGGGCAGCTCTTACTATCATGCTTAAAACAAGTAGATAAATGTATTTTCTTGTTTAAAACAAGTAGATAATTTGAGGAAATTCAGAGGAATGCCTGGGTCTCAGATCCTTCACGTAATCCTCCACAGGATATAAACACTGAAGAGCAAGTTCAAGACCATTCCCCCAGGCCACTGTCTCAAGCGCACAATTCTGCAGCGCCACCTACTGGTGGCTCGCTGCCCTGGCTGCCCCCTGCCTCACCAACTCCCCTATCAGGTCAGCACCCTGAGCGGCCTTGAGAAATGGTCAGATGGAACGCACACAGGGCTTTGCCTTCCCCTGTGTCTCCAGGACTCCCATTACTAGAAATTTTTATCACATTTTTAGGTCTAATTTTCAGATATCTGATTAAATAGTTTTTGAGTAGGGGCATAAATAGGCTCAAGCCAAGTACTGAAAAATGTGCAGCTGAGACAGATTTAAAAGGCAACTGCAAGCTTCTGAAGAGACAGATGTAAAAGAGGCAGAGAAAGCAAGATTCAGAAAAATCAGGCACCTGTGGCCTTTCATGTCAAATTCTGCCTGCATCACTAAGCTTGCAGGAGCCTGATTTAAATAACCTGTGACCAAGCAGAACAGAAAAGTAACATGCCCTACCTTACAAGCTGAGGCAAGCAGAGTCTTTGAATTGCTACAAGCAACACAAAATATTTCATAGCCATGTCCGTATCTAAAATTCAAAAAGAGAAAATGGATGACCCTTGTATTAGGAAATGTATCTATTCTCATGCTGCAAAATTTTTTTAATGTGAAAAGATTAACTTGAATCCCTCTAGCTAACACACAGTTAAGAAACATTTTTGTCAAGGGAAGTATCTGGGGTAAAAGCAGAGAGTGGAGAAAAATGTAACTTCCTAGCAATAATATAACTTATTCAAACTACTAAATTAAATATAAGTTTTCACCCCTAGCCAGTCAGTACAATAAATATTAATAACAAACCACAGAAAGGTTTGAACAGGGAACCACTTTAGGAAAAAAAAAAAGAGTAATAGTTAAAAAAAAAATGGTGCCTGCTATGCCGCTCTACTTTAAAAAATCAAAACCAACAAATCTAGTAACTATAATACACAGCATTATAAAAATCTAAGTAAAGTTTAATTCTCACCCCTTATGAAGGCTACCAAGAGATCTTTAGATCTGGGGGTGGGGGAATGTAGCTAAGAGGAAAGCAAAGGAGAAAATCAAATTGTGGGGGGAAAATATCACAAGTTAGGATAGAATCAGACCAAACAGCTAAGTATAGTTAAACTTACAGTTTTTGAACTTCAGGCCACAAAGTATTTTGCAGCAGATGGTCCTCAGTGGGAGGTTCTATAATAAATTTACAGTGTTGCAGTTAATTTTTCTATTTTCATGCAAGTGAATTCTGAAGCACATATTTAGGTCACTGGTGACAGATACCACACTATGTGTACTAATGATTCTAGTAAATCATACTTTTGCCTTTTCTTACCAGTAAGTAAGGAGGGTTGGAAGGCCACCTGGTGATACTCGAAACCAGCACTATTTAACAGCTCCTCTTCATCAGAATGCTGAGAAGCCATATCTCCTAGTTTAAAAGAAGCATCAACATCATGAACATGGTCCCATCTTTATATCTCCTACTCACATCCCAGTGTTAAGGCCACCAGTGAGAAAGTGGCGGCACTTCAAGGGAGGGTAATTCAACGCTGTAGTCACGTAATTGCGAAGCCAAGGGTATTTCCACTACTCTGGTATTTTCTATATGCGCTGTGGTCAATTTCATAAAAATTCCTTCATTTTCCTTTGACCGAATATCTCCCAAACTTTTTATTAACTATGGAACGCGTTTTTCAGGCAACCCACATTAGTATCTGTGGTTGTAAGTGCTCCATGAAGTACACTTTGTAAAAGCAGCACCTATTTCAAGGTGTGCAAGGGTACACAGAGTAGCTACCAAGAAATATCTGACAGAGAGCATAGATGCCTGTAGTGTGATTTATAAAAAGAGAAACCACCTGTAATGAACACTAGTACATGTTATACGAGTGTGTAACTAGGTGTTAAGTACCATTATAGGTTCAGTAATTCTGGAGATGAACTCAGTCTTACCCTGAAAGACAGCTTTATTGGATAATCCCAAAGCAGGGACAGTAGCTCCTTCTGGAAGATCACCGTCTTGCTGGAATAAAAAATGTGAGACATGTCTTAAATGCTAAAAAGATACTGTTACCTCAGGCACTGTGGGAAAAAAAAATGCTACGCTCATTAATGCTGAGAAGCAGTGTAAAGACCACTTACACTGAGTGTTATCTACCCAGACTTCCATTTTCTGAACCAAGAGATGAAATGCTAAGCGTTCATTCTCCAGCAGAAAGGCTCCAGCTAACCCCAGCCCCAGCCCCCACCCAATCCATAAAGTTGGGTATCCTCTCATCCACAAGCTCACTGAACCCTCACAGTTCAGTGGGTTTCAGGGTTTGACAAGGAAAGCGCTGTGATGGCTTCTAGCGAAGAGTGGGCTAAAAGTGGAAGGCCTGAACCTTTATTTACAAGAGAGTCTCATGGGTACATCCCTGGGGATGCTCATGCAAACATGTTTCCCAGGAAGCCACTGTCATAGTATTTTCATTAAACATACTTAAAATTTTGAGTATTTTAAAAACTTTTTAACAGAGTACTCTTTAAAGTGCCAAAGCTTATTTAACTTATATGCAGAGTACATCATGAGAAACACTGGGCTGGAAGAAGCACAATCTGGAATCAAGATTGCCGGGAGAAATATCAATAACCTCAGATATGCAGATGACACCACCCTCATGGCAGAAAGTGAAGAGGAACTAAAAAGCCTCTTGATAAAAGTGAAAGAGGAGTGAAAAAGTTGGCTTAAAGCTCAACATTCAGAAAACGAAGATCATGGCATCTGGTCCCATCACTTCACGGGAAATAGATGGGGAAACAGTGGTAACAGTGTCAGACTTTATTTGGGGGGGCTCCAAAATCACTGCAGATGGTGACTGTAGCCATGAAATTAAAAGACACTTACTCCTTGGAAGAAAAGTTTTGACCAACCTAGATAGCATATTCAAAAGCAGAGACATTGCTTTGCCGACTAAGTCCATCTAGTCAAGGCTATGGTTTTTCCAGTGGTCATGTATGGATGTGACAGGTGGACTGTGAGGAAAGCTGAGCGCCGAAGAACTGATGCTTTTAAACTGTGGTGTTGGAGAAGACTCTTGAGAGCCCTTTGGACTGCAAGGAGATCCAACCGGTCCATTCTGAAGGAGATCAGCCCTGGGTGTTCTTTGGAAGGAATGATGCGAAAGCTGAAACTCCAGTACTTTGGCCACCTCATGCGAAGAGTTGACTCATTGGAAAAGACTTTGATGCTGGGAGGGATTGGGGGCAGGAGGAGAAGGGGACAACAGAGGATGAGATGGCTGGATGGCATCACTGACTTGATGGACGTGAGTCTGAGTGAACTCCGGGAGTTGGTGATGGACAGGGAGGCCTGGCGTGCTGCGATTCATGGGGTCACAAAGAGTCGGACACGACTGAGCAACTGAACTGAACTGAATCTGTTTATATGCTGCATATCAATTAAGTTATTACAAGTGAAACAAACACTAACCATCAAAATTGGCACATGTCCATAAGCTAACAGCATATCTTAAAATCTAAACTTTGTATTGATGGAACTGAACACAAACATGAGCAATGGGAATTTAAACTCACCAACACTGGTTACCTGAGACACAGGATGCTTTATTTTAGAAACCAAGAAAATGAAACACCATGGAAAAGAGCAAAAAAAAAGAGGCATTCCTACATATCCCAATATTTAATATGGGAAAAAAATATAAAAGGCAGCAAGTGGCTTTCCAGTCTACAGGATCCCTGTATTTTGGGACACAGAACTGAATATATACCAGGGACTAACTTCTCATGAAATCCCACCTCCACATTTCTATCCCTAGAACTGTTAGATCCTCAAACCAACCAGCCCTCCACACCAGGCTCCGTCTAATGACCACAATCCAGGCCCCTCTTTTGATCTTGTTCTACTGTCCATTAGCATTAGAAACTATGTAACAGGATCTTTCCTCTTCTTTACCTAACTAAGACAGCCTGTGGCCAGAGGTGTCCATGGGACACTCTAGGAACCGCAGCTGGACGTTTCTTTTAAATTGATTCTTTTTTCTCCCGGACTGGTGCTAACATCCCTGCCTTCAAAGTCTCTGAGCTCAAAGGTATCCTGTTCCCACATCGCTCTTCCCCACAAAGCGCATTTCATCCCTTCCTTTGTTTAGGACCCGTCGTCAGTACCAGAGTCTCAACTATGTCCCCCTCCCAGGTCCTCTACCATTAGACCCTTCCCCAGTTCTCCATTTCCCTTGATAACACTTTTCAGTGAAGCAGCTCTGACCACTCCACTGCTCTCTTTCTCGCCTTCCTTCTGCCTATTAAAAGTGGTACTTACCCTTCTCAAGCTCAGAAGCAAGTTTGTGACCCAAGGCTAAGGACTGCAAGTGACTGTATGGCATGCATTTCTGTGTAACGCAACTACCTGGCTACTTGCTTTCCCTTCCTTCAAAACTGGTTACTTGATAATTTTTATAACCTATGTATTTAAAAACTTACCCCTTTCAAAATTCAAATGAAGCCCCATTTTCTCATTACCACAGTGACACTTCCTTCTATGACTATTACTTTAGCCAACCCAAGATTCAGCAATTAACTGGTTTTATCTAACAATTTTAAGTCCATGAGCTCCATTGCCCCCTACCCCTAATCTACATCGAGATGATCATCTCCTTGAAAATATAACCCATTGTGTTTTATCACAGTTATCGAACACAGTGAATATACATAGTATTTGTATCTTAATTTAATATTTTAATTCTTTACAGTGTCTTGGGCTTATCTGTTATAAAATTTATTATACTAATATTTAAATTAAATACACAAAAAATTTATCAAGCCAATGATAAAATGATTTGACTTCCTTTCTACCCATACTCTCCATTTACAAGGTTAAGTAAAACTTCTTTAAAATGTTATATGAAGTGGCGAGATCTAGTTAAAACATTTAGGGGAATACTCACATCACAAAGCACATGATTCAGTGACTGACCCGTAATGGCACAAAAATTTTCCACAAAATTCCGAGGTGCAGAAAATACTCGAAGAACTTTTTCATCTGCTCCAGACACAAACTGAAACCTATTGATCATTGCCAAACATTTAAGGTCATATCCATGTATCTGAGGCCTTGCAATTTCATGCCAAGTCACCTGGGTGCCAAAAAAGATTAAAAAAAAAAAATTACACATTTCAAAAACTGAATTCTTTTCAACAAACAAAGTATCAGACATAAAATCAATCATTATGCCATGAAAATGTGACCATGGGGCAGATTCATCCACGTTGTTATAAACAGTTCAATACTTTTTCTTGCTGAGTAGTATTCCTTTTGTATGGCTATACCACAAATTGTTGATCCACTCACCTACTCAGATATCTGTGTTGTCTCCAGCTGTCTTACTGAGAAAACAGTCGTGAACTTTCACGTACAAGTCTCTGTATGAATATATGCTCCTATTTCTCTTGAGTAAACACTTCTTACGGGTATAATTGAATGATGATTGTATAATTTTTAATAAACTGTCAAATTATTTCCCAAAGTGCCTATACATTTTACAATCCCAGCAGCAGTGTAAGAAAGATACAGCTGCCCACACCCTCATCAGCACTTGTGCAAGGCAGCCTTTCAACATTAATCACTCTAACGGCAGTGTAATGGTATCTCATTATAGCTTTAATGTGCATTCCCTAATGACTAACAGTACTGAAATCTTTCCCTGTTCTTATTTTCCATTAATATATCATCTTCAGAGAAATATATTTTGCCCCATTCCCCCGCCTCCTCTTTTTTACTGGATTGTTTGTTTTTGTTTTTACTGAGTTCTAAAAAGTTCTTTATAGACTCTAGATAAAAATCCTTTATCAGATATGTGTTTTGTAAATATTTTCTCCCAGCTTGTGACTCATCTTTTTAATTTTCCTGATAGCGTCTTTCAAAGGATAGAATTTCACATTTTGGAAAAAGTCTGATTAACTGATTTTTTTTAAAGGATCATGAGTAAACAACAACTGAGTAATATTGGTAGCAAATTACCAAGAGTCACAGAAAACCACTCCAAAATCATTTGCCTTTTTGCTTGACTATAATGTGCTCCCAATGTTCTCTATTAATTTAATCTACCAAAATGCTGCTAAAGCAGAAATGCCAAAATTTCATTAGTACTCACAGTCTGACCCACAGTCAGTTTCATGAATTTTTATCAGAAATTGCGTATACTTTGTAGTATAGCACAGTTCAATGATTTATCAGTGGTAAAGTTTTATTGTGGTTTTTGAAAGTTTAGGGCCAAGACTGAAAAGTTTCTTCAATAAAAACTGGGCTCAACTACTATTAAGTGACACTAAATGATATCAGAAATTAGCTTTTACTGCAGATCTAACAGTGTTTCCTAATGAATTAAAACTAAAATTACAAGGTACAAGAGAACTTTTTTGAGGAACTAAAGTAAACACATTTTGGCAACTAACATTTTAATTTTTTGAATTATAAAGAATACATGTGTGCTTAAATTTGTTTTTTACTGAAATACAGTTGAAATATGTAATATTATGTTAGTTTCAACACAGTGTATAACATAGTGATTTGACATTTAAATACATTACAAAATGGTCACCATAATAAGTCTAATAACCACCCACCTGTCCTCATATGAAGTTATTAAAACACTATTGACCATGTTCCTTATGCTCTATATCATACCCCTGTGATTTATTTATAACTGAAAGTTTGTGCCTTTTAATCCCTTCACCTATTTCGCCCAGCTTCACACCTCTGGAAAATACTCATTTGTTCTTTGTATAAGTTTGTTTTCACTTTGTTTGTTCATTTATTTTTTAGATTACACATATACATCACATTGTCTTTCTCCATCTAACTTGTTATCACTTAGCACAGTATCCTCTAGATTCATCTATTTTATTATAAATGGCAAGACTTTATTTTCCTCTTTAAATTTTTTCACTTTTTAATTTCACTGAAGTATAGTTAATTTAAAAGGTTGTGTTAATTTCTGCTATACAGCAAAGTGACTCAGTTATACACATATTTAAGACTTCATTTTTTAATGGCTAATATTCCATTGTATATATACCATGTCTTCTTTATTTATCTATCAATAGATACTTAGCTGCTTCCATATCTTGGCTATTGTTAATAATGTAATTATTTACAATAATTACATTAAATAAACAGATGTATTGTAAATAATGCTTCAATAAACATGGGGGTAGATATATCTTTTCAAATTAGTATTGTTTTCTTTAAATACCCAGAAATGAAATTCCTAGATCATGGGGTAGTTCTATTTTTAATTTTTTGAGGAACCTCCACTCCATTTTCCTTAGCACTGCTACAATTTACAATCCCACCAACAGGGCAGGAAGGCTCCTTTTCTCCACACCCTTGCCACTATTCGCTGTTTGTTACCTATTTGATCACAGCCACTCTGAGAGATGAAAGGGAGTATCTCATTGTGGTTCTGATCTGCAGTTCCCTGATGGGTAGTGTTGAGCATCTGTTCACACATCTACTGGCCATCTGTATGTCTTCTTTGGAATGCTTCAGTTTTTAAGAAACCTATTTTCCAGGGTAGCTATAACATTTTGCATTCCCACTGGCAATGTATGAAAGTTCCGGTCTCTCTGCAACCTACTACCACTCGCCACTGTCAGTATTTTATACCTCAGACATCCCAGCGGGTGTGCAGTGGCATCTCATCATTTCAATTTGCATTTCCCTAATGGCTAATGTTGCTGCCCCTCTCTTCATGAGCTCAGAGATGGATCAAATGGCTCCGTCAAGAAGGAAGATGTTTTACCTGTGACTGGTCTTTTCTCTTCCAAGGAGCAAAAAGTCGAGTTGTCTGGTCAGTACCAACAGTGATGATAAATTCTCCTTCTGGATCCCACGTTAGGTCTTGGACACCATCAAAGTGTCCTGAAATAACAATCTCTGGAGTCCACTCTTTCTGCAACAAAAGTGTTCATGATACATCAAAACAATCAATGTAGTTTCATTCAAAATTAAGTCTGATAATGCCTTCAGCCCTCAGGTCTGATATGGGAAAGACCATGGCTCCCAAACAAGATGAAAAGTTAAGTAAAAAAGATTTAAATTCACAGTAATAGGATCTGTTTTTCAGTCAAGTAGATTAGACCTTAAACATTCAAATATGTGTTATGTCCTTCAAAGCAGTTTCCTTGGGGAAGTCCCCTCCATTTGTCACTTGTGAATGCCTCCTGGAACCCAGACATTACCCAATCTTTCTGTGCCTCAATTAACTCTACTGTAAAAGAGCTACCTAGCTCCTACAGTCATTATGATAGTCAGATAAATCTATATTTATACAACACTGGCACATACTAGGTATCAGTAATACACAAGTATTTAATTGTCAAACTAAATAATAAAGAGTACTGGGTAACATGAGTCTGTAGATTCTGAGTGTATGCCTAACCAACTCTCTTTGTTAAGTAGAAAGCTGCAGGTGTAGAGGACAGAGGTTAAATCAAACCTAGTTAGTCTACCTCCTGAGGGAGCTGGCACCAGTAACCAGTAAACAAATAATGAAATGCTGCTGCTGCTAAGTCGCTTCAGTCGTGTCCAACTCTGTGCGACCTCATAGATGGCAGCCCACCAGGCTTCCCCATCTCTGGGATTCTCCAGGCAAGAACACTGAATTGGGTTGCATTTCCTTCAATGCATGAAAGTGAAAAGTGAAAGTGAAGTCGCTCAGTCGTGTCCAACTCTTTGCGACCCCACAGACTGCAGCCTACCAGACTCGTCCGTCCATGGGATTTTCCAGGCAGGAGTACTGGAGTGGGTTGCCATTGCCTTATCTGATAATGAAAGGAAATATAGAAAATGTCCACAGAGCATCTTTTGGAACAACTCAAGTGGTGTAAAACTTGAACTTTAGAGAAAAATTAAATTTATATAAATAGCTAAAAGGTCATTCAAAGCCAATGCTGATGAATGTGGTTAAGCCATATTATTTTCTGGCCAAAAACATAAACAGGCTGGAACAAAGAAATGCTGTTCATTTCTTCTGTAATATAAAAATTGACTCTAAAGTTAGCACTAATGAGAGTTCCCAAAAGATTTAGAAAAAAGTACAGCACTGTTGACTGTCAACACAGCTCTGAAGGGCAGCATTTGTTTTTAGAAATTGCCCTTGATTATAACAAATGTGTGTGGGATGTAGAGAGTGGAGGCAGCTATGCATACTTGGGTGGCAGGGGTAAATGGGAACTCTATTTTCTGCTCAATTTTTCCTGTAAATCTAAAATTTTTCTAATAAATAAAGTCTATTAAAAAAGTACTCTAAATATTTGGTAAACTATTATAAATTTGAAATCAAGTTTTAAGCAAAACTACAGTGAAATTCTGTCCTCTGGTTTGAGTAGTAGAGTTCCTCCCTACTCATCTAATGCTTTTTCTTATAAGGCCCTCAAAGACCAGATAAAATATGGCTCAAAGGAGCTCTTAAGAACAAAATTAAATTTATCCTAAAAAAATCTTATTGGAGTGTCATAATGATTCCCTGGTTCATATAATAGTAAAAACAATCTTAAAGGTCAACTCCAAATGGCAGATACAAAGGAGAAAAGTGAATCACTGCATGTACTGAGAATTCAAATCCTTCTATATGACACAACTATTACACAGCTCACAAACTAAAGGTCAAGCAAATTCATGAATCTGTACCTAAATAAGTACCACACACCAACCAATTGCACCACTCAGGATACATGAATTTTTCCTTTGTAAGGGAAGCCATTAGATGCACATTCAAACTCTGCTGACTCAATTCTGCTCAAAGGTTCTGACTTCTTTCATCTATTTATTTAAAATATATAGTATCAAGAAACTGTCGGGCCCTGCTTTTCACACTGTACAAGTATTAACTCATTTTAGCATCATAAAATCCCTCAGTAAAGTTCAGTTCAGTTGCTCAGTTGTGTCTGACTCTGCGACCCCATGGGCTGCAGCACACCAGGCCTCCCTGTCCATCATCAACTCCCGAAGCTCACTCAAACTCATGTCCATTGAGTCGATGATGCCATCCAACCATCTCATTCTCTGTCGTCCCCTTCTCCTCCTGCATCTCAATCGTTCCCAGCATCAGGGTCTTTTCAAATATTCTTCACATCAGTATGGCCAAAGTATTGAAGTTTCAGCTTCAGCATCAGTTTTTCCAATGAATATGCAGGATTGATTTCCTTTAAGATGGACTGGTTGGATCTCCATGAAGTCCAAAGGACTCTCAAGAGTCTTCCCCAACACCACAGTTCAAAAGTATCAATTCTTCGGCACTCAGCTTTCTTTATAGACCAACTCTCACATCCATACATGACTACTGGAAAAACCATAGCTTTGACTAGATGGGACCTTTCTTGACAAAGTAACGTCTGCTTTTTAACAAGCTGTCTAGGTTGGTCATAACTTTTCTTCCAAGGAGCAAGCGTCTTTTAATTTCATGGCTGCAGTCATCATCTGCAGTGATTTTGGAGCCTCCCAAAATAAAGTCTCTCACTGTTTCTACTGTTTCCCCATCTATTTGCCATGAAGAGATGGGACCTGATGCCATGATCTTAGTTTTCTGAGTGTTGAGTTTCAAACCAACTTTTTCACTCTTCTCTTTCACTTTCATCAAGAGGCTCTTTAGTTCTTCTTCACTTTCTGCCATAAGGGTGGTGTCATCTGCATATCTGAGAATTATTGATATTTCTCTCAGTAATTACGGATATTTCTCATGATGTACTCTGCATAGAAGTTAAATAAGCAGGGTGACAATATACAGCCTTGACGTACTCCTTTCCCAATTTGGAACCAGTCTGTTGTTCCATGTCCAGTTCTAACTGTTGCTTCCTGACCTGTATACAGATTTCTCAAGAGGTAAGTCAGGCAGTCTGGTATTTCCATCTCTTTCAGAATTTTCCAGAGTTTGTTGTGGTCCACACAATCAAGGGCTTTGACATAGTCAATAAAGCAGAAATAGATGTTTTTCTGGAACTCTTTGCTTTTTCTTTGATCCAATGGATGTTGGCAATTTGATCTCTGGTACCTCTGCCTTTTCTAAATCCAGTATGAACATCTGGAAGTTCATGGTTCATGTATTGTTGAAGCCTGGCTTGGAGAATTTTGAGTATTACTTTACTAGTGTGTGAGATGAGTGCAATTATGTGGTAGTTTCCTTGGCATTGCCTTTCTTTGGGATTAGAATGAAAACTGACCTTTTCCAGTCCTGTGGCCACTGCTGAGTCTTCCAAATTTGCTGGCATATTGAGTGCAGCACTTTCACAGCATCATCTTTTAGGATTTGAAATAGCTCACCTGGAATCCCATCACCTCCACTAGCTTGGTTCATACTGATGTTCCCTAAGGCCCACTTGACCTCGCATTCCAGGATGTCCGGATCTAGGTGAGTGATCACACCATCATGATTATTTGGGTCGTGAAGATCTTTTCTATATAGTTCTTCTGTGGATTCTTGCCACCTCTTCTTAATATCTTCTGCTTCTGTTAGGTCCATATCATTTCTGTCCTTTCTTGTGCCTATCTTTGCATGAAATGTTCCCTTGGCATCTAATTTTCTTGAAGAGATCTCTAGTCTTTCCCATTCTATTGTTTTCCTCTATTTCTTTGCACTGATCACTGAGGAAGGCTTTCTTATCTCTTTTTGCTATTCTTTGGGACTCTGCATTCAAATGGGTATATCTTTCCTTTTCTCCTTTACCTTTCGCTTCTCTTTTCACAGCTATTTGTAAGGCCTCCTCAGACAACCATTCTGCATTTTGCATTTCTTTTTCTTGGGGATGGTCTTGATCACTGCCTTCTGTACAATGTCACGAACCTCCATCCATAGCTCTTCGGGCACTCTGTCAGATCTAATCCCTTGAATCTATTTGTCACTTCCCCTGTATAATCGTAAGGGGTTGATTTAGGTCATACTTGAATGGTCTAGTGGTTTTCCCTATTTTCTTCAATATAAGTCTGAATTTGGCAATAAGGAGTTCATGATCTGAGCCACAGTCAGCTCCCAGTCTTGTTTCTGCTGACTGTATACAGCTTCTCCATCTTTGGCTGCAAAGAATATAATAAATCTGATTTCGGTATTGACTATCTGGTGATGTCGATGTGTAGAGTCTTCTCTTATGCTGTTGGAAGAGGGTCTTTGCTCTGAGCAGTGTTTTCTCTTGGCAAAACTCCAAAATCCCTCTCAGTTCAGTTCAGTTGCTCAGTCCTGTCCGACTCTGCGACCCCATGAAATGCAGCACGCCAGGCCTCCCTGTCCATCACCAAATCCCAGAGTTCACCCAAACCCACATCCATCAAGTCAGTGATGCCATCCAGCCATCTCATCCTCTGTTGTTCCCTTCTCCTCCTGCCCCCAATCCCTCCCAGCATCAGAGTCTTTTCCAATGAGTCAACTCTTCACATGAGGTGGCCAAAGTACTGGAGTTTCAGCTTTAGCATCCTTCCAAAGAAATCCCAGGACCGATCTCTTTCAGAACGGACTGGTTGGATCTCCTTGCAGTCCAAGGGCCTCTCAAGAGTCTTCTCCAACACCACAGTTCAAAAGCATCAATTCTTCAGCACTCAGCTTTCTTCACAGTCCAACTCTCACATCCATACATGACCACTGGAAAAACCATAGCCTTGACTAGACGGACCTTTGTTGGCAAAGTAATGTCTCTGCTTTTCAAAAGGCTATCTAGGTTGGTCATAGCTTTCCTTCCAAGGAGTAAGCATCTTTTAATTTCATGGCTGCAGTCACCATCTGCAGTGATTTTAGAGCCCAAAAAATAAAGTCTGACACTGTTTCCACTGTTTCCCCATCTATTTCCCATGAAGTGATGGGACCGGATGCCATATCCCTCTCAGTAGGTGTTATTACTGTCCATATTTACAGATGAGTAATCTGAGACAAAGGTTCGGTAATGTCCTCAAAAACATAGCTAATAAGTTCTGGGGCCAAGATCCACGTGCTCCTAACACTGTTTTTGTCATCCCATTGCCCCAAACCCAGAGAGGCAGGTCAGAAGCAAATTAGGAAGCAAGAGACTGGAATAATACTGTAAAGCAGTTATTATACTTACCTAGAGAAAGATTACCCCTCTCCAAGAGAGTAGAAAGTGTAAGAGAGATCTAGAAAAGCCCAATATTTGCAGGATCATTTAGAATTACATGTATCAAGAGCCCCTGAGAGCATTAATATATTCCATCATAAAATAACAGGTCCTTCTAAATGCCCTTATGTCAGTCAGTCATTCAACAGCTCAACAAATTATCAGTGGAGCACCTAGCTAACCAACAAGAAAACATCAAATTATGTTATCTTGCATAAGACAAAGAAATTAAACATTTTAGGAAAAACTCTCATCACAAAATGTATATAGCTTAAGGGAGAGCTTAAATTTTATGCAGTTTAAACTTCACTTATGTAAAAATTTTAACTACATGCAAATTTTAATATTGCAACAATGTTAGACAGTTGAATTTTATTCTTAGAAAAGCATAAGTTTCTTACTTAGTATAACAACAGAATAACATCTACAGAAAAAGCGGCATCATCTGAACTTAAATGCCTCTACTATGTTTCTGAAGAGTGTTAGAGGTAAAACAACACTGTTTCCCTAGGTTTCACTTACAATTTACTCTATTTGATCAGAAATAATTTAAAAGCATTTTCCTTACTGGGTTGGTAGCATTCTGTTTCCAAAGGTGCAACGCTCCGTGGAAAGCATGAGCGATGATCATGGAGCCATCTTCATTGAACTGGCAATCATAAAATCCCAGGGTATTGCCACCTACTTCTCCTACTCGAACCTACTCAACAATACACAGAAAACAATTCATAACCAATTTCTCACAACAGAAACCACTGATTCCAGAGATTATGTTCTCACTTATTTAACATACACAAAGAGTGAACATCTGTAGCTCTAGAAACACAGGCTTGGGATTTACTGCTTAATATACTCATTTTTCCTTTCCTTAAATATTCACATTTTACCTGTTCTAGCCAAACTCCTGACTCTTCATCTGGAGCCCAGAGAATCATGGTTTTATCCATTGAGGCAGACAATAATCTCACTGGCTGTTGTAGGATACCATCTAAAGAAAAAACCAAACTACAGTAAGTCCTCTAAATAAAAAATTCAAATTGCACACTATCATAGAGGCAAAGTGCGTTCACCATGTCCAGTCACATAAGTTCGTTCACGTATCTAGCATGCATCTGTCACCTGTACGCATCCTCTACAAGTGGCCATGCTTTTGGGTACTTTACAGCACTGTATAGAGTCCAATGGTACAGTATCTTTATTTTAAGCTAGATCTGCAAGAGGGCGACTTCACTGAGCTCCTTGCTGTGCGATACAAGGCACTTTCTAATGAAGACCTCCAATGAAGAATTGGGAGGCCCACAGAAAGGACGAAGAGAGAAGAGAGGAAAAAGAAACTGAAGAACTGAAGAGATTCAAGACACAGGAAACGGCAAGAGGATTTTCTTTACGTGAGGAGGCACTGTTGGTTTTTCAGGCACAGGACCTGAACGTAGACCAGGACCCGAAGGTTGCAGCAGCCATTCAGAATGCAATCCAGTGCTACCTTGTCATCTATGACAAGAAAAAACGAGCTGCTACCCAGACATCACTGGATCGTTTTTTCAAGAGGCTTACATAGAACTGAATCTAGTAAAGTACCAATCCTTTGCCATCAACATCAGGTGTTGAGTGAAACTGCAGCCTGGCCTTCATCTTTCGATAGCTCTTCAGCTCTACCATCTCTGACCTCTTCTCCCTCCTCCCGTCAGTAACTCTTCTTGCCTGATCACTTGATGCCAGACCCTGTATGCCAGCTGTTGTACTGCACTACTATACTTTTCAAGGTAAAATGCTCTAAGATTAAAGATGTTTTATTATTTGTGTGAAAGTATTATACATTTATTATAGTACTGTACTATATAGCTGAGTGTATTAAGCTAAAAAGGCAGGTTGTACAAGCGCAAATGCATATTGATATCGTTTTAACAGCTACAAAACAGTTTTGTTCATGATTACATAAATGTGCAGTATAAAAGGATAAAAACTGCATTGGAATAACTGAATTCAGCCTTAAGGGAAGGATGGAGGGGGAAGGGTTCAGGAAAAACTACAGGGATCCCCATATCTATATCTAATTTATCTCTTATTTTAATTAATTTATTTATTTTTGGTTGTGCCGGGTCTCCGTTGCTGCGCGGGTTCTCTCTAGTTGTGGCGTAGGAGAGTGAGGGCTTCTCACGGTGGTGGCTTCTCTTGCTGTGGAGCACAGGCTCCAGGCACACCGACTTCGGTAGCTGCAGTGTGTGGGCTCAGTTGTGGCTCACGGGCTCAGCAGTTGGGGCACACGGATTCAGTTGGTTTGCAGCATGTGGAATATTCCACGCCTGAGATCGAACCCAGGGCCCCTGCACTGGCAGGAGATTTTGATCCATTGAACCACCAGGGAAGTCCTATAATATCTAATTTATCCTTTTTAAACTATAGCAAATATGACATAATATAATAAAAGCTGGATGGTGTTACCTGAGCATTAATTACTGCTGCTCTCTATTCTTGTCTTGGGGAAGGGGCTGGGAAGAGAAAACGGGGCTGCTGCCACGCTCAGCTCTACACCTCAGTGCCAACTCGAACGTGCATACAATCATCACTCCATAAACAGTGGTTAAGGGCAAAAGAAAGAAGGAAAATCTTTACTTAGTCATAAATGATGTAGCTTGGTATTACCAACTTTGTATTTCCAAGGGTAAAGGATCAAGTGAAGTTGGCTTGAAAGTCAATTTCTCTTAAATCCCACAAGGACCAGGTAAAAACTTGAAAGATAAAAGCTATATGGCAGTTTTGGCATCAAAGCAGGAATCATAGTTTTTTCCCTTTTAGAAATACAACTTTCAATGGAATTGAAGAGCTAGCTGAATGGGTTACAGTATTATACTTTGCCAACAGGAAAATGTCTTATACTTGAGAATTCTTTTTTTTTAATCATTTGTTTGTTTTGGCTGGGTTGGGTCTTTCTTCATTGTGGCTCACTGGCTCTTCGCTGCTGTGCTAGGGCTTTCTCGAGTTGCAGCAAGCAGGGGCTTCTCTTGAGTTGTAGTGGACAGGCTCCTCACTGCAGTGGCTTCTCTTGTTGTGGAGCATGGGATCTAGGGTATGTGGGCTCAGCAGTTGTGGTTCACAGGCTTAGTTGCCCTGTGACATGTGGGAACTTAGTTCCAGACCAGGGATCGAACCTGTGTCCCCTGTACTGGCAGGCAGATTCTTAACCACTGGACCACAAGAGAAGTCCCTGAGATTTCTAATTACATTCAAAAATATCCTCTACTTCATTTGGTTGGCTTAAAATTCTATCAGTCAGACTTAACTGAAATGAGGGCTTTGTGTTTGCTTTTCTTCCTACCTTTGTAAAATGAAGGCTGCCAATGAACTGCATTTACCCAGTTTTCATGACCCGCCAGTACAGTCTCCAGAGTAACAGCAAATGTTATTTTAATACCTACAACAACAACAAAAAAAGATTCTTCCCACAAAGCTCTTTTTAAAAGGAACATTTTCATAACCAACTCAGTTGTACAATTACATTAAAAAAAATCAGAACAGAACATGATTTAGATTCAACAAAAAACATTAATTCTAAATTTCATTAACTTTACCCTTTGTTCAAAATTACAGGAGAAAAAAGATATGTAAACTCTAAAGATGTATAGATTTTTCTTTATGTTTTGCCTGCTGCTACTTCGGCTGCTAAGTCACTTCAGTCGTGTCTGACTCCGTGTGACCCCACAGATGGCAGCCCACCAGGCTCCCCCATCCCTGGGATTCTCCAGGCAAGAACACTGGAGTGGGTTGCCATTTCCTTCTCCAATGTATGAAAGTAAAAAGTGAAAGGGAAGTCGCTCAGTTGTGTCCAACTCTTCGAAACCCCATGGACTGCAGCCTACCAGGCTCCTCTGTCCATGAGATTTTCCAGGCAAGAGTACTGGAGTGGGGTGCCATTTGCCTACTTAGCTATAAATAAAAATTAAGAGATATGTTCTATTTTAAATTTTCAGGGACAGTGACTCTTATGCTATAATTAACAAACAAAAAAGACATGCCAGTCCCCTTTGCAATCCTCACTCATTATGTGAAATAGTCTAAACTACCATTAAAAAGAGACAATACTCCTAAGATAAATGTAAAAATAAAGGAAGTCAAATCAGTACTGTGAACTTTCAAACAAAATAATTAATGAAAACATCACAGAAGTTTTCATATTTGGAAACAATGTGCTGCTTATAGTATTTCTTGGTTCTCTCCATAAATCTGTCACCAAATCTCAACACTAATGGGTGTTATAACCAAGAAGAGTAATAACAAAGAAGTGTATTTCTGGATGAACAATGTTAAATAAGGATTAGCATTATGATTTTCATACCCATAGAAAATTATCTCCAACAGAACCTACCAAGGAGGGGTACTATTCTAATGCCAGACAGTAAGAAAATCAGAACTACATATGCCATTCAAATATAGGAATTTCGTTGTCTCTTATGACTATCCTCCAACAAAGGTACAAATAATTCACATTATTTCTTTAGATCTTCCTATGCTAAAACTGAAATAAGTAAAATTTTACAAACTAATTTATTGAGAAAATACTAAACATTTTCAGCAACTAAAAAAACTTAACATGGTTTAGAAAAGTAAGTTTCATATATTAAAAATGACTTATTCTCACATAAAAATAAAAAAGGAAAAATGCATAGTATAAGTTTCAGCTAGGGATCTGATACTTCTGAAAACCTAACCTTTACATATATGTGTAGATACAGATAAATAAATCAGCTAGGAAATCTAAGAATTACTGCATCAAATATTTTCATTATTACTCACTTTCATTTTCTACAGTAAAAGTATTTTCTTTCAGTTTTATATTATCATCTTCCTGAGTTTCTAAAGATGTTGATTTTACATACAGTCTCCATATGCGTATCAGGCAATCTTGTGAACAGCTTGCTAGGAAAAGATCTCTTCCTAGTTAAAAAAAACAGATATTATTATTTTTAGAACATTCGCGTATCAGGCAATCTTGTGAACAGCTTGCTAGGAAAAGATCTCTTCCTAGTTAAAAAAAACAGATATTATTATTTTTAGAACATTCTATTCTTAAATTTAAGTATGAGTTTTTCTTCTACAATATATACATTTCTAGATTTCCTGAAAAAATTAGACTTTGCTTCCCTATCTTTCATTCATTTGACCGATATTAATTTTCAGTGACATTGACAAATACACATAAAATGCTAATAAACAGTTATAATACTTGGTATTCCTATACAATCTACTAATTTCTACGAAGAACTTCTCAAGAATGTCTGCACATGCAATAGCTAGTGTCCTCCTGTAAAGATCAACTTATGTCACCCTCTACCATCCCAACTAATACTTAATACAAAGGATAAGTATCCTCTTTTCTAACTAGGCCAACAGAAAAATGTTACATACAAAGAAAATGTTAAATTAAAACGTGGTGAATTCATGTCAATGTTTGGCAAAACCAATACAGTATTGTAAAGTAAACTAAAGTTAAAATAAAAATTAAAAAAGAAAAAAAAAACATAAGACGCTGCTTTTTTGAAAGTTACACGTACTTGTCTGCATTATATGTACTTTAGCAATATTTCATACTGACCAAAGGCTGCCCATTCCACGCCTCTTATCCAATCCTCATGTCCAGAGAGAAAAAGCATTTTCTGAAACTAGTAAGATAACAAAAATCACAGGACTTAATGTAAGAATTTAATATTTTAATGTATATCAGTGACTTCATTTGATCTCAGCCATTCCTCCTGCATTTTTAAAAAAAAACTGGGAACACTATCTGATCAGTCATAAGATAGAGTTCTCACTCAGGAATGAAAAAAACTCATCATCTATATCATTTAACTGAGTAGTCATGGTGGGCTGCAGTCCATGGGGTTGTTAGGAGTCAGACGAGATTGAGTGACTTCACTTTCACTTTTCACTTTCACGCACTGGAGAAGGAAATGGCAACCCACTCCAGTGTTCTTGCCTGGAGCATCCCAGGGACGGGGAAGCCTGGTGGTCTGCTGTCTATGGGGTCGCACAGAGTCAGACATGACTGAAGTGACTTAGCAGCAGCAGCATGAGTAGATAATATCTGTAGTCCCCAAATACACCAACTGTTCACAAGGTAAAATGACATACACTGTAGATACAATATAGAAAAAAGCTGGGCGGCTGAACATAATCATTTTAAACTTTCTTATAAAATGCAAAGAAATAAGTATTTCTATTATCAACTAGGGATTCCCTGGTAGCTCAGCTGGTAAAGAATCCACCTGCAATGCAGGAGACCCTGTTTTGACTCCTGGGTCGGGAAGATCCGCTGGAGAAGGGATAGGCTACGCACTCCAGTATTCTTGGACTTTCCTGGTGGCTCAGCTTGTAAATAATCCACCTGCAATGCAGGAGACCTGGGTTCAGTCCCTGGGTTGGGAAGATCCCCTGGAGAAGGGAACAGCTATGCACTCTAGTATTCTGATCTGGAGAATTCCATGGACTGTACAGTCCATGGGGTCACAAAGAGCGGGCATGGCTGAGTGACTTTCACTCACTCTCTATTAACTAAATGAACATAGGGTTAACCAACCCTCTTTCTGAAACTTCCCTCTGGTTTAACCACTCAAAGAACAGGAAAAGATTACAAGAACAAATAATCACTGCTAGGGGTGTTTTTCACGGTAGGTATGTTATATTTCATTTAAATTTCTTAAGAAAAAATACTACTACAACATTTCCCTCTCTTCTTCCCCACCTAACAATCTGTCTTCCGCAACAACTCTGGACTTGGAGGCCAAAGCAGCAGCAGAATACCTGGCGATCAAAGAGCGACAAGCGGTTTAACAGAGGACTGTTGAAAAGATTTTCCTATTGGATTGGTCAACTTAGATCAACAAAACATCCCCTAAATTCCATAATTTAGAAAGTCTGTTTAAAGATATGGAATTAAGCAGAACATACTTCTAGCCTCTTAAAGAAAGATGAACAATTACCTGATTGTTTTGTTGAACAAATAAGTGAATTTTGCAGTCATCATCACCACATGCTAATACCGGCACTGGGATGAAAAAGAGGCATTACTATAAGCATCATATAACATATATATATATTATACAACATCATAACATCCATCCTAAGTTATGACAATCACCTATGCCATGTCCTAAGTTCTAGGTTGAGCCTTGACTTCTATTTCCCACATCACTGAACAAATAAATTGAAAGCACTCAATAATATCTTTAGGAATAAAATGAATATTCTAGAATGTTCCATTAAATGGATACTTGGCAAAGAATGACTATTAACAGAATCCTCTCCTCTGTTCTGTGTCATTTACGATAGAAGGAGCAGTAAAAAGAGCTCAAGCAGTAAAAACAAGCTGGGAGCACTTAACCATGTCAGCCAGATCACTTTATAGGAATCATTAGCCCAAGTGAATAATAAAAAACCCGGGAGAGCAACTAAGAGCCCAGCATCCTGGTTATTGCACAAATATTTAACAGTATGTTTGTTACTTTGAGGACTCTACGTTTCAAGAATTCGATAATAAAACAAAATCCACGGAGTAATTAAAGAACAAAATAAAAGCACATATATAACTAAGTGGTTAAAAAGCTATTAAAGGTGTGACTATAAAATTAGTTTTCTTTAAATCAATTAAAAAAAAAAGCCATAAAACTCCAGTCACTCAGCCTCAATGCAGATGCAAAGAAATGAAATTGTATGTAACGAAAACCAGAACAGAACGTGTGCAATTCCTCCTCCCGGGAAGCCCTAGCAGAAAGTGGGACATCACGTGAGACCACGAAGTTGCAGCTCCCGCTGCAGAGGGCAAAACAGCCTGGAGGTTGCCAGGCCCAGCCTCTGCCCACCAGCTCTGTCCTCCAGGCAACTGAGGAGCCATAAGACTGTCTGACATGCCCTGGCCACCATCCTGGTGGAGGATAATCAAAAACAGGTACAGACGGGCTTCCCAGCAAAAGGACATTTTCGCTTAGAGATTTTAAGTGGTCTGAAGCAAACTGTCACTGAGCACAATGGGCAGGGGCTATCACCTTGAGAGAAATGCTCACAGGACCATCCTTAGTACTTTCTCAACTTATCCCAGACCTCCACCTTCTACAGAGCTAGGCAATTTCCCCAAATTTCACTTATATTGAACATGTATCTGATAAACAGGAGTCTCAATCTCAAGTTCATATTAAATCACTTAAATTTTTAACAGCTACTGAAATTTCTAACAGCCACCCCCTTATCCTTATGTTTTATACATAGATCATGACTACTGAGAACAAAAGTATGTTATCCATGTCTCTCAACTTGTCTTCTGAAAATATTCAGACACAAAATTAAGATCCAATATGTTTCTTTGAGGTCCTAGTTGTATGGAGATATAAAAATATGCTGCTCTTTTAATATATACTTAGCAGGAAACTCACCATCAATATTAGGCAAAAAAGACAAGCAGAGAGCCAAAGCAAATCCATTTCCAAAGTTCAAGGTCTGAAGGCACGTCACTAAGAAATAAAACACACCATGAACAACTAACTCAGCTTATCCTCCTGGACAAGTCCAGTGGCATCATCAGAACCCTGGACATCAGCAGAGAGATGAGAAAAGTCAGTCCTGAGCCCCCAGTGACAATGGGAATTTAAATGGTCAGCTTTAGGTTACAAGAGAACAAGGTTACAGAGAACAAAAAGACTTAAATGAAAAGGCTTTGAAGGAATTTACATTATCAACAGTTTGGTAAACAGGAATTCTAGAAAAGTATAAAAAAAAAAACCATGTAGATTAGAATTCTAACATTTCAAAAACTGCTTGAAAGACTGAAAAAATTATGAGGATGCTCTTCTAAGATGCTGTTCATCTGCTAATTACTATTTCATCTGTTTAGAACAATGTCTCTAAACCTACCTTCAGAACCCTGTTTAGACCAGATTCGAACAGTAGAATCGGAGGCTGCAGACACTATCAGTGTATGCGATGCAACCTCTGGCGCCCTCTGGTAAACGGCACGCACTGCATAAACAGGTCCTTCATGGCCGTAGACGTGGACTGCTTTTAAAAGCTGAATCACAAAGAATAACAAAAACGCTATGTTAAATGAAAGAATTATCAGTTTCACCTGCACTTAACTAGAATCAGAGGATTAAAGGCACTGTTAAAATGCCTGACCCAGAAATAAGTCCTTTCAAGCTGAGATAGTGAAGGACAGGGGAGCCTGGCGTGCTGCAGTCCATGGGGTTGCAAAGAGTCAGACACAACTTAGCGATTGAACAAGAACAAGCTGAGAAGAACATAAACTTGTGAGAAGTCTGTCTGATTATATTAACAACATACAAAATGTGCACATCCCTTGACATAGCAATCTCACGTCTAAGAGCCTACTCTGAGAGAGCAGCACTAGTTTAACTGATAATAAAAGACAAATGCAAAAGGATACTTATCATACACTCTTCAGCAAAACTGCCATCAACTTAAAAGTATTAATAGGAAAAAAAAGTGTTACTAGGAAACTGATTAAATAATTTTAGACTTATATTCTAAGCCAACGAAAAGGATAATGCTCACCACCATGGAAAGACATCAATGACATTGATACCTTTGAAGACTACAGGCCGGACTTGTGGACTGCTCCTCCTCTAGGACTGGTCCGACGTCTCCCCATGAAAAGATTCAGGGCTGACATTGTGACGTTGTCACACATCAGTGTAACACACCAGGAGACACGCAATGTCAGCCTGTTCCACTGTCAGTTAAATTACCTTTGATATTTTAGCAAAGGTAGTGTCAACCATGTTTTTTCACTATGAAAATTTTTTTTGGTGGTAATATGTGAGAAGGCAATGGTACCCCACTCCAGTACTCTTTCCTGGAGAATCCCATGGACAGAGGAGCCTGGTAGGCTGCAGCCCACTGGGTCGCTAAGTCAGACACAACTGAGCGACTTTACTTTCACTTTTCACTTTCATGCATTGAAGGAAATGACAACCCACTCCAGTGTTCTTGCCTGGAGGATCCCAGGTACAGGGGAGCCTGGTGGGCTGCCATCTATGTGGTCACACAGAGTTGGACATGACTGAAGTGACTTAGCAGCAACATGTGAGATGTTTTAGGAATGAGTAAATGTTCTGTTTACTATCAAACTTTTACCAAGTTTTTTCAGCATCCACTCATAATACTTGCATGTATCAAGCAGAGCTACAAAATAAAGAACTGGCAAAAACTGGGAAATGCCACCTGGTTATCAGTCTTCCTGCTTGCCATGCAAGAGTATGCCCTGTAGTATCATTTCTGTTATTGTGGGTCTGTATTTTTAAGAGTTCCAAATATGTAAGATTTACCACTTTCCTTGAGAGGTATGTTTTGTAAATTGTTGTCTGCTGAAATAAAGGTGCCTTAAATATCTCAACTGTTTTTCCAATTACTTAAGTAGAACTCTGCCACTCAAAAAGGTAATTAATAGTTACATATAAGGCTCTGTACACTAACTTCCTGTAGTCATTAACCTCTGACTTCTCTGAAAGAAAACACTTTTTAAAACTTGAGTAAACAAAATCACTTTAGTACATAATTAAATACTAGAGATATGGAACAATCTTCACTAGAATGTTAGCCACAGAAGTTTTGTGTCTTTTTTCTTCTTTATACTTTCTGGTATTTAAATTTTATTGTTATTGTTGTTGCTCAGTCACTAAGTCGTGTACAACTCTTTGCAACCCCAGGGACTGCAGTATGCCAGGCTTCCCCATCCTTCACTCTCTCTCGGAGATCGCTCAAATTCATGCCCACTCAGTTGGTAAAGCTTTCTTGGTCTGTATAATTACCTCCCAAATGTTAAATCTACGGAAAAAACTCATTTCACACCTGTTTTTTTCTGTTTTATTTTATACTGAGGTATCATTGATTTACAGTGTTACGTTGTGTTATACATATTCTTATTCATATCCTTTCCTGTTATGATTTTGAATAAAGTTCCCTGTGCTATACAGTAGGGCCTTGTTGTGTTATTCATTTTATATAGTTTGTATCTGCTAATCCCCAGGCTCCTAATTTTACCCCATCCCCATTCCCTTTCCCCTATGGCAATCATAAATTTGTTTCCTATGTCACTTCACATCTTTAAGCAGAATTTTATTTCAACCATCAGAGAATCTTAAAAGTTCAAACAAAACAAATCTCTCAAGTTCACTGGCTTCTTAAAAAACAACGCCCACTAGTCAAAGACAAATCTCTCATTATGCCAGCTTAGAACTATTTCCTTGTATCAGAAGTCAAGATGCAGTGAGCACCTGTATGCATGAAAATGCATACCACATGGAACCTTTAAGCCTCTCAAGCTACAATATGTGACTCTTTCCCCCAAATCCTCTTATTCCCTTCATTCCTCTTTGAGGGCTTTCATCTTCCCCTTCTTCCTGTTTAGCCTCAGCCTCCTTTCTGGTCCATGTCTAAGTTCACTGTCTGCCATCAGATACTCAGCCTGCAAGTCTCTCTACCGACAGAAGCTTAGGGCAGCACTGATAAGAGTCTTGCAAGTCTTAACTCAAGGTCTCAAAAATGAATGCTCAAGTGGTTCTCTCTGAATTCCTCTGCCAAGATAAGTCCAAACAGGAGCTGCTTTGCTACATAAGCCTTTGTAGTTCTCATTCAAGTCTACGTGACTCCACAATCCCCACCTCCACATCTGGCCCCCTTCTCTGGAGACAAGTCTGGGTATCTGGCCAGCAATACAAGTGAAATGTTTACAACATCTTCCCTCCCACTTGCCTATTTTGCTTTGTAGAAGCATCTTTCTTCCAGGGCCCGGAGACAGAATCCCACTGTTTTTGATTTCTCACTTCTCTACCCACAAGCTTCCCACTCTTTTGACAACTATCTAGTCAATGCCAAAATCATTTTGCCTTCAAAAATACATTTCATATCTCTTTCTTCATATTTTTTCCTATCCCAATTTGGCACACTCCTGTTAGACTCATTTCCCTTTGACATACATACTCCACTACCTAGAAATCCTGCTGCTGGTGGTGGGTTTGGCTGCTAAGTCGTGTTTGACTCCCGTGACCCTATGGAGAGAAGCCCACCAGGCTCCTCTGTCCATGGGATTTTCCAGGCAAGAAATCCTGAATAACTTCCAAATGCCTGTTCATAAAGAACAAACTCTTGAACTCAAAGTCTCCTCCTCTTACTAGAAAAGTAACACTTCTACTGCCCGTCATGTGGTATCAAGAAATATTTCCAAAAGGGTGTTCCTCAAAGTTACAATGGATGCTAAGAGATTTAAAGGTCGGGGGGTGGGGTGGGCGGTAATCAGACTTGAAGGAAACACTGGTTGAAAAAAGATGAGCAGGTCTGTCCATGTCAGAACTTTTCAGAGCCTTTACTATGCTCATGTACACTTAATGATTCTCTAAGAGAAGTATATGTACTGTTTTCCCACAGTGGCCACAGATTCCTTTTCACACAGAGCTTAAAGATGAATAATTCTCTGAACTAGCTCGAAAAGCCCTGCCCTTAAGACATCTTAGGCTATGGTGAAAAAATGGATACTTCTGAGCAAATGGTCTCCTTTCTTACCTGAACTTTGATTCATGCATTTTTCCTACCTGGAATCCTCAACCCTTTAATTCTTCCTAAGAAAATCATCTCATACTATTAGATTCAACTCAAGGGCCACTTCTTAAATCCCTACTGAACTTTCACAGCGGCATGGTTGTGGTACAGCAAGTGCAAGCACTCACCCACAGAGCCACCTTTGTACTTATTAAACAACTTTGTAGTTATTTAAGCACATTTTGCCTTCGATATATATGCACAATTCATGAACAGGATTCTGCCTCATTTGTATCTTCTGCATGGCAGATGTTCAAATATCTGATGCACCAGCTTCACATTTTTAATCTCTGCTTCCAACTAGAACCAACCTAAACGTCCATCCATAGAGGTCCATGCACACCCAGTACTGCATATTGTAACATCACGCAGAATTATATAAATCTATATCCACAAGGCAACCATTGTCCTATGCACACAGCAGTATGAATTTCTGCAATCACTGAAAACAAAACAGCCCATGTAAGAGCACTTTGTAAATTATTTCAAATGATAAGACATTCAAAGAAATGACTGACAGCCTACGAATATGGAAGCAGGTATTAGAAGAAGGGGACAGGACCTATGACATATGGAAGATACAGGATCTGGATTATTAGTAAGCAAGAATAAGGAACTTCATCAAGGAGGAACACAAGAAAAATGACAGGAAAATTTGAAAATAAATGTAGATATGACAGTCATTTCTTATAACCATAAACATGTCTACCCACCTGATTATTCTCTATTTCCCAGTGAATCACTTGATTATCAGATCCTCCAGAAACTAATTCAGTTGAAGGAGCTGAAAAAAATTGTATCTCAGTGAACATTTTCTTCCCAGCTATTTTGAAAAACTTCAAAGCTATAGAAAAAACAAAACTCACATACCTTTACCTGTATTCACAAACTGTTAAGATTTTGCCATATTTGCTTAATATCTTGCTCTCTGTATGTACATTTACACACACCTCAATTTTTGCTTTTGACAAACCATTCAAAAATAAGTTGGAAGCATGATGACCTTTGATCCTTAAGATATTTTACCCTATTCTTCTCAAAAACTGGAACATTCTCCTACACTGTTGTTGACTAGTCGCTCACTCGTCTCTGACTGTGTGTGACCCCATGGACTGTAGCCTACCAGGCTTCTCTATCCATCGAATTTCCCATGCATAAATACTGGGGTGGTCTGCCATTTCCTTCAATAGGGGATCTATCTCGCCAACACAGGGATCGAACCCACATTTCCTGCACTGACAGGTGGATCCTTTACCCACTGAGCCACCACATATAAGTATCACATTGAAGAATGTTAACAATGACACAGTAATGTTACGTAATAATACATATTAAAATTTCCCAAGATTGTCCCAGTATGTCTTCTGTAACTTTTTAATTAAAAATCTAAAGACCATACATTATGCATTTGACTGACACATCTTTTAAGTCTCCTTTAATCCTGAATAACTTTCTAGTTTCTCCTTTTGTCACAATGCGAGTCCAAGCCAGTTGTTTTGCGGAATGTCCCTCAATGTGAATTTGCCTGGTTGTTTCCTTATGAGACTCAGGCTAAACACTTTGGGTAGAAATAACATATACCAGCCATTACAGTTAGCTGGTGCTATCAACCACATGAAATATTTTTGAAATCAAACACAAATTTCAAAATAGCTCCTTCAAACATTTATTTATTGATAGAAGAAAATGAATAAGAACCAAAAAGGGGGAAATAATCTAATTTTGGTTTGGATTTTCCATTTATTTATTTCTGCTGGTTTATGTCTAGATAGTTAGGTGAAACAGCTGGCAGACTATCTAAACACATTAGATTTGTACTCAAAAGTCCCAGGGTCATATCCTAACCCTGCTGCCAGCCAGGTGCAATCTTGGGCTTTAATTTCTTCATGTGTCATGGCAATTAAGCCACTGACCTAACTATATGATTCTGATAATTGCTCTAAGGTACATGAAAGTAATGTGATAAGAATCAGATGTTTTGAAAATATAAAATAATGTCACTAGAATTTCATGTCACTGATATATGGGTTAGAAAGAGTACCTGAATTATCTGGCAATAGAATCCAATTCTGAGAAAATCAATCATAACTATAATAGATTTCAGTGATACACAAGCAATTCATTTTATGTAACATCACTTTTAAAGGGAAGATAAAATATACAAGCCCAAATTAATACTTTAAAAGGAATCCCTATACTGAGATTCAAGCAGGCTTTGATGTCATTTGGTGGCAATTAATATAATCACAATTTTATTTTAATATATGTACTAACAGCCACTCTTTCTACTATTTAATGGTTTTTACTGACCTAATGTGACTAACTCTGCATTACCAACTGTAATAAGTAGCTTATTAAATGTTTTCTTAATGCCACAGATAAAACCACAGCTCACTAATTCAGGAAATTTTGCCTTTAGGCCTGGCTCAGAATGCTCTCAATAAATAGTTGCAAAATCAAAAAATAAAATTAATTCAGAGTCCATAAGAACACTATAGTGGGTATAGTTAAGACATATGAGGAATTTCCACAGGATTTTAGAAGCCCATCTAAAAGCAGTGTTAAATAAAAATTCTGGAGCCGTGGAATCTCAGAGATGAAAGAGACCTGGAGATAATCTAGTCCAGTAATTCCCAAATGTTTTGATATCAGGAATCATTGACACTCATAAAATTTTTTAAGGACCCCAAAGACCTTTTGTTTATATAGGGTATATGTGCCAATATTAATCACAACAGAAATTAAAACTGAGAAATTTGAAAAATACTTGTATATTAGTTCACTTACGAATGACAAGAACTAACCTACCAGTCCATTCTGAGGAGATCAGCCCTGGGTGTTCTTTGGAAGGAATGATGCTAAAGCTGAAATTCCAGTACTTTGGCCACCTCATGCAAAGAGTTGACTCATTGGAAAAGACTCTGATACTGGGAGGGATTGGGGGCAGGAGAAGGGGACGACCGAGGATGAGATGGCTGGATGGCTGGATGGCATCACGGACTCTATGGACGTGAGTCTGAGTGAACTCCGGGAGTTGGTGATGGACAGGGAGACCTGGCGTGCTGCGATTCATGGGGTCGCAAAGAGTCGGAGACGACTGAGCAACTGAACTGAACTGAACATAACATTTTTTAATAGGGGGAAACCCTGTATTTCCCAAAACAAAAAAATTAATAAGAAGAAGTGAAGTGAAGTTGCTTAGTCGTGTCCGACTCTTTGTGACCCCATGGACTGTAGCCTATCAGGCTCCTCTGTCCGTGGGATTTTCCAGGCAAGAGTGCTGGAGTGGATTGCCATTTCCTTCTCCAAGGGATCTTCCCTACCCAGGGATCGAACCCCAGTCTCCCACATTGCAGGCAGACGCTTTACCGTCTGAGCCACCAGGGAAGCTTAATAAGAAGAAAGGCACTGTTTAATATTTCAGCAAACCTCTTTCAAGTCCGACTTTATTAGAATACACCTGGATTTTCATATCTGCTCCAGTGTTTCAACAGTAGCAACATCACACATTATATAGCCACTGGAAAATGGCACTGCATACTTGGGACAGAATGAAGACTAGGAATAACTTCTTAGTATTATTCAGAAAATAATTTTGACCTCATAGGTGTCATGCATCACTCACTGATTTAGTCCAAAGTTTTACTTTTTGTATATCACTAAGATGCAAACTAGGGTCAACAAAAATGCAATGCCTTGCCTAAAAAACCAATTGTTTTTCTGTGGCAGAAACAGACCACCTACAAGCTGAATTTTCTGAATCCCAGTCTGGGCTCCAATATAAGCCCTGCATACAGGCTTTGGATCAAAAGCTGTGGGCAATGGCGGGGCTCTTGCCTCAGTAGGGGGCTGCCTCTACCCTCATCCTAAGTACTGCTGTGTTATCCATGCTTCAACTGCTACAAAGTAGAAGTAGTATAAGTCATATATTTCATTGGGCATGTCATTTTTCTTCTATTTTTCTAAATACATAATATCAGATACAGTAATGCTAAACTAAGAGAAGTTAGATTAATACTTACAACCATCCTGTTTACAAATCCACTGTAGGCAATTGACTCGAGCAGCATGACCATTCAGGTTGGTAACAACAACCCTTTTCTGTAGAGGAGAAAACACCAGTTAGTATGTTAGAATGTGTCCCACAGAGAAGCTTATAAATTAATAAATATCAGATTTCAGAAAACGTTCAAGATTACTTCAAACAGAATCACCTTCCTTAACTCATAAACTCTACCATGGCTTAAGTCATCCATTCACTTTTAAAAATTCATTCCTGCCTTTTTCCCCACTCCACATTCACTCAGCCCTACCCTCTTCTTATTTAGGGAGCCTGTCTCCAAACCAGATTAGACAAGGGCCTATGTTCTCACTGGTCTCAGGGCCTACTTTTACCATGCTTGTACAAATTCAAGAATTTGGTTGACCAAAAGAAAAATCAAGGAATGCATGATTGATGGATGCAAAATCATGGCTTACTTAGCATGCCATGGCTGATCTGGTGTTGGATTCTTCAGCCTTAAGGACACAAGGTCACTAGGCCACAACTACGAAGGTCCTCAGACATCAGATCCCTTCAGGGCCTATGGCCAGGTTCCCTGCAGATCCTCAGACTGCTGCTTTCACCAGATCACTCCACACCTGGGTTTTCTCTACATCCCCCACTGCTGGAGACTCTATGCCTACAGGGCCCTCCTCTTACAGCCCTTTCTTTACCGGTTGCCTAGAGCACTGACTTCACACCTGCTTACACATCAACTAGAATTCTCACAGCTGAGAAAAAGGTATACAAAGGGAAATGTACACAAGCTAACATAGTTCACATATGGGTTATATGAGTTTGGGAAACAATCTAAAGCAGGGGCCCCCAGCTTCCGGGATCTAATGCCTGATGATCTGAGATGGACCTGATGTAATAATAAACTGCACAATAAATGTAATAAGCTTGAATCATTCCAAAACATACCCTCCCATCTTCTGGTCTGTCTTCCATGAAACCAGTCCCTGGTGCCAAAAACACTGGAGCCTGCTGACTTAAAGTATTTCATTGTCTTTCTCACCAGAATCAGAATTCCTTGATGGGCAGGAGTCATAACTCATTATTTTTGTGTCATCACCACTCAGTTCAAAACTAGCATCAAGAGGGTGCTGAACAAACATCATCTCCAAAGTTTCACTGTAGCATCTGACATGTTTAATCCTATATTTAATTAAATACCCAGCCAACAGTACTTAACAAAACTTTCTAGGATACATACACTTTTCTTCTTGATGTTAAAATCCCCTGAGATAGCCACCAATTTATCATTAAAAATAAAAATGTGGTGGAAGGCACGGATACAAATCCACTAGACAGCTGCAGAAAGACAGGCTTCTACACTCTTGGTTGATGGCCAACATAAAGTTTACCCTTGATTTTATGTGATTTATCTTGCCAGTTAAGAGTGCATGGAAAAGAACAAAGCAAGAAACATAAACCCTCCCAGACATCAGACAATGCTACAAAGCTACAGTAATCAAAACAACATGGCACTGACAAAAAAAATAGACATATGGATCAATGGAACAAAACAGAGAGCCTAGAAATAAACCCACACACCTAGGGTCAATTAATTTTTCACAAAGGAGGCAAGAATATACAATGAAGAAAAGTCAGTCTCTTCAGCAAGAAGTGTCAGGAAAGCTGGACAGCTGTATGTAAATCGATAAAGTCAGAACACACCCTCACATCCAACCCCAAAATAAAATGGCTTAAAGACTTATATATAAGACATGACACTGTTAAAATCCTAGAAGAGAACACAGGCAAAACAGTCTCTAACAAAAATTGAATCAATGTTTTCTTAGACCAGTCTCCCAAAGCAACAGAAATAGAAGCAAAATTAACAAATGGGAGCTAATCAAACTTACAAGCTTTTACACCATAGCAAAGAAAACCATACAAAACTAAAAGTCAACCTACAGACTGGGAGAAAACATCTGTAAATGATGTGACCAACCAGGGCTTAATTTCCAAAATATACAAACAGCTCACACACAGTTCAGTAACAACAACAACAAAAATTTTCAAAAAATGAGCAGAAGATCTAGACATTTCTAAAAGAAGACACACAGATAGCCAAGAGGTATATGAAAAGATGTTGAACATCGCTAATTATTAGAGAAATGGAAAGCAAAACTACAATGAGATATCATCTCACACCAGTCAGAAAGGCCATCATTAAAAAGTCTGCTGCTGCTGCTGCTGCTGCTGCTAAGTCGCTTCAGTCGTGTCCGACTCTGTGTGACCCCATAGACGGCAGCCCACCAGGCTCCCCCGTCCCTGGGATTCTCCAGACAAGAACACTGGAGTGGGTTGCCATTTCTGTCTCCAATGCATGAAAGTGAAAAGTGAAAGGGACATCGAGTCACTCAGTCGTGTCCGACTCTCAGCGACCCCACGGACTGCAGCCCACCAGGCTCCTGTGTCCATGGGTTTTAGTAACAAATGCTGAAGAGGGAGTGGTTGTAGCAGTGGTCTACCCTGCTACACTGTTGGCAGGAACGTAAATGGATGCAACCACTATGGAAAATAGTACCTTAAAAAACTAAACATAGAACTACCAAATGATCCAGCTATCCCACTACTGGCAATATATCTGGAAAAGGTGAAAACTTTAATCCAAAAGACGCATGCATCCCAATGTTCAAAGCAGCACTATTTCTACAATGGCCCAGGAATGGAAGAAACTAAATATCTATCAACAGATGAAGGGATAAAGAAAACGTGATATACACATACATACACACACATACAAGGTAATATTACTCAGGCATTCAAATAAAAAAAAAAAGCCCATTTGAAGCAACACGGATGAACTTGGAGATTATCATACTAGGAAAGTCAGAAAAAGACAGACAAACATCATTATGTGAAATCTAACATATGACACAAATGTACTTATCTTCAAAACAGAAACAGACTCACAGACACAGACTTGTCATTGTCAAGGGGGATGGAGGGTGAAGGATGCATGGATTCAAAGTTTGGAATTTGCAAAAGCAACCTACTATATATATTTATGTATAACTGAATCACTTTGCACAGAAATGAACACAGCACTATAAATCAACTATCAGTTCAGTTCAGTTCAGTTCAGTCGCTCAGACGTGTCCAACTCTTTGCGACCCCATCACAGCACGCCAGGCCTCCCTGTCCATTACCAACTCCCGGAGTTCACTCAGACTCACGTCCATGGAGTCCGTGATGCCATCCAGCCATCTCATTCTCTGTCGTCCCCTTCTCCTCCTGCCCCCAATCCCTCCCAGCATCAGAGTCATTTCCAATGAGTCAACTCTTCGCATGAGGTAGCCAAAGTACTGGAGTTTCAGCTTTAGCATCATTCCTTCCAAAGTAATCCCAGGGCTGATCTCCTTCAGAATGGACTGGTTGGATCTCCTTGCAGTCCAAGGGACTCTCAAGAGTCTTCTCCAACACCACAGTTCAAACGCATCAATTCTTCGGCGCTCAGCATTCTTCACAGTCTAACTCTCACATCCATACATGACCACTGGATAAACCATAGCCTTGACTAGATGGACCTTAGTCGGCAAAGTAATGTCTCTGCTTTTGAATATACTATCTAGGTTGGTCGTAACTTTTCTTCCAAGGAGTAAGCGTCTTTTAATTTTATGGCTTCAGTCACCATCTGCAGTGATTTTGGAGCCCAAAAAAATAAAGTCTAACACTGTTTCCACTGTTTCCCCATCTATTTGCAATAAAGTGATGGGACNGGCCTATACCTTCTTCTGCTTAACTGAATTCTGTTTTTCAAGGCTCAGCTGGATCCCTAACTCCTCTTTGGAGCATAGTTCTTTGGTTCCCAGCAGTATTATGCAGATGTCTGATAGCAAAATAAGAGCAACACAGTTTTTTAATAAAGTTTAATTTCCTTAAAGAACTGTTACTGTGCAGTCATTCAAAAATATGTGATCACTTTGTATATACTCACATGGAAAGATGTCACTGTTGAGTGGGAAAAAAAGATCCCATTAGTATGATTAAGGCACACGTGTACCTGAGTATGCATGAAGGATTCTCGAGAAACTGGCCAAATAGGTTGCCTCTGAAGAATGGAATTGGGGGAGAAAGGCCTCAAATAGATTTATATATGGCTTAAGAAAAAGAAATGTGAAATGTGACTTATTCTGATTGCCATATTTACCTTTTTTGATGTTAAAAGATTGTTCTATGAAATGGTGGTGGTCGTGGTTGAGGTAGCTAGCTTGAATTTTGTGTTGTTTTGAATTCTTGTTTGAAACATGATATAATGCCAGTATGGCTGTGAGCACATGGGTCCCTCCAGTCTCTGAATTACTGTTGCTTTTATAGTGTTAATTACAGAGTCTTAGCACTCAGCTGCTCTCCAGTTGTTTCCCATGTCTCAGCAGTGCAGAGGTAGAGCCCAGGACTCCAGTTTGGTCTTTTGTTTGTTTTTTTGCAGTATCTAGCACTACACCGATCACTCTAGACGGTGCTCTGTTAAACGTGGTTATTTGATTAGACATCAGTTTTCAGCATGAGATTACTTAATTCAAATTGTTTTGGAAGTGAAGACCAGGTTGTTTCTTTTGTTTTCTGTCTTCTTTAGGAAGGTGCGATGGCGAGGAATTTATCAGTGATCTTGATCCTGACCTTCACTCTGTCAGTCACAAATCCCCTTCATGAAGTAGGACCAGCCACTGCTTTCCCTCAGACCACTGAAAAAATTATTCCAAGTTGGGAATCTGGCATTAATGTTAACTTGGCCGTTACCACACGGCAGCATCATCTACAGCAGCTTTTCCACCGCTATGGAGAAAATAATTCCCTGTCAATTGAAGGGTTCAAAAAGTTGCTTCAGAATATAGGCATAGATAAGATTAAGAGAATTCATATACACCATGACCATCGTTCAGACCATGAGCATCACTCTGACCATGAGCATCACTCTCACCACAATCACGCTGCTTCCAGTAAAAATAGTCGGAAAGCTCTCTGCCCAGACCATGACTCTGATGGTTCAAGCAAAGAGCCAAGAAACAGCCATGGGAAGGGGTCTCATCGATCAGAACATGCCAGTGGCAGAAGGAATGTTTTAATCAAGGAGGGTATTGGTGCTAGTGAAGTGACCTCAACTGTGTATAATGCTGTCTCTGAGGGAACTCACTTTCTCGAGACCATAGAAACTCCAAAACATGGGAAACATCTCCCCAAAGATGTGAATAGTTCCACTCCACCCAGTATCACAGAAAAGAGCCGGGCCAGCAGACTGGCTAGTAGGAGAACCAATGAATCAATGAATGAGCCCAGAAAAGACTTTATGTATTCCAGAAGCCCAAGCGAAAATACTCAGGAGGTAAGATGTTTCTCGTTATTTTTAATCAGTATTCGTGCTGTCTATCCTGTCATTGCCATTCTCTCTAAACTAAAAATAAAATGGTGAGTTCATTGAAAGGGGAATTTCTCCTTTCTCAGCAAGGCACTTATCTTAGCTCAAAGTGTCTCCACTATGTTGAAAACATTCCTGATCATAAAACTTGTGGGGTAAGTCCTTCGGTAAGAATAATGCTGCCTGGTGAAGCTGTTTTCTAATATAGAATTTAAAACATATGAAATTATTTTCGGGAGAAAATCATTGAAGGTGAATAGAAAATGAAAGAAAGTGAAGTCGCTCAGTCGTGTCCGACTCTTTGCGACCCCGTGAACTACTGTAGCCCACCAGGCTCCTCCGTCCATGGGATTCTCCAGTCAAGAATACTTGAGTGGGTTGCCATTTTCTTCTCCAGGGGATCTCCCGCATTGCAGGCAGATGCTTTAACCTCTGAGCCACCAGGGAAGCCCTTGAAGGTGAATACTATTAAAAAAAAAAACAAAAAAAAAAACGTAAAATGGAAGATCGAAAGAGCAGGAGTTAGAATTCATGTTTTAGGGAAAGGTGTGGTTTAAAGGGCCAGAGAATGCAAGAGCAGCTTTGCCTCCTTGACAAAGGGATCACAGTGACTTGTAAGGTGGGTGAAATTGGAGATGCTACCTAGAGTGACGTGCTGGACAAGTGAAAAGTCTGGCAGTGAGGTCCTGAGTTGATGTGTTTTTCTTCTCTGAGGCTAGACTTCCAGGCTGTACACAGTTTGCCTTGGCTAAGAGATGTCAACAACAAAGCATTAGTTGGTATACATTAATAGGCAGAACTTAAGTATTTCATTCAAACCATCACATGACTACTGATTCTGGGATAATCCTACTAATGGTCATTCCCATAGCAACACTAGTAATAAAATTTGTTTGGAGTAGTAGTGGCCAAGAATTGTAGGAGTTTAAAATAGCTTTTCGGAAGATAAGAAACAGGTGCTAGTGCCAGTGGGTTTTTTTGTTTGTTTTTTTTTCTTTCGGTGAAAAGAGGGAGCTTACATTCTTCAGCAGAGATTCTCTTCAAACTAAGCTTGTCATCTAATTAAATTTTTGAAATAACTGCCTGCCAGTGCAGGTTTGTTTCATTAACCAGTGTTGCCCTCTGCCAGAGTGAGTAATCTACAGAATTTAATATTCTCTCATTGTGAAGTGTTATTTTGCCAAGTGTGTACACAGCACTGAGCTAAGTTTTGCAAGTACAGTCATTGCTGGCAGAGTGACATGTCTTGGGCTTGTTTAGCCATGTATGATAGCGTTAGTACAGAAACAACATATTTCTCAATCTCTAATGAACCCATCTCGAAATTAAAGCTCATTTCCTTAATAGATTTATACAGTGAGTTAACAGGCTTGTGAATGTCTATTTATCCTCAAACTTTTTCCTCCTGAGGCTTTCTCCAGGGGTGACTTAGTAATGTGATTGCTTCTCCCAAGAAGAAAAAAGCTGAAGAGATGGGAAATCAGCCCTGTGACAAAGTATCTCCAGGCAGCTTGAGGCAAATTCCAAAGTACTTAAAAGTTGATCTTGATTTACCTTAAGTAAAGAAGTAGCTTCAGTAAGGAAAGGGTGTTTTGTCATCAACAGCTTTTTTAGATTCCCTAATGGAAATGCCTTTCGGTGATTTCACTGTTTATTTCTTTTTTCTTCAGTGTTTCAACGCATCAAAGCTGCTTACATCTCATGGCATGGGCATCCAGGTTCCATTGAATGCCACCGAGTTCAACTATCTCTGCCCAGCCATCATCAATCAGATTGATACTAGATCATGTCTGATTCATACAACAAGTGAAAAGAAAGCTGAAATCCCTCCAAAGACCTATTCTTTACAAATAGGTAAAACTGCCTTTTTTATGTAAAAATAACTTCCAGTAGATATATTTTGTTGTGCTTTTTCCTTCTATTTACATCAGCCTACTCATTTTTCAGCATAATTCCAAATATATCATCTTAATTGTTCTCTGCCTTGGATGTGAAGAAAGCATATGTGTTAGTTTTACCCTAAAATAAAAACTAGAAAATACATTAGATAGTAACTTGTCTGAGGTCCTCCCGCAGGATATGTCAAGGTCATTCAAAAATTTGGGGTTCTATTGAAACATATACATTACCATGTGTAAGATAGATAGCTAGTGGGAAGTTGCTGGGGGCTTTCTTGGTGGCTCAGTGGTAAAATTCTGCCTGCCAATGGCAACCCACTCTAGTATTCTTGCTGGGAAAATCCTATGGACAGAGGAGCCTGGAGGGCTACAATCCAGATGGTCGGAGAGTTAGACGTGACTGAGCACGTACACACACACGAAGCTGCTGTATAGCACAGGGAGCTCAACCCAGCATTCTCTGAGGACCCAGAGGAGTGGGATGAGGGTGGGGTGGAGGAGAGGTTCAAGAGGGAGGGGATATGTATATGTTTGTGACTGATTCACATTGTTGTACAGCAGAAACCAACACAACATTGTAAAGCAGTTATCCTCCAATTAAAAAGTTGGGATTGCTTTGTATGTTGTCACATTGTTTAGAGAATGGTCAGAGTTGTTCAGGAGCCTAATCCTTCAGTTCAGTTCAGTTCAGTCGCTCAGTTGTGTGTGACTCTTTGCGACCCCATGAATCGCATCATGCCAGGCCTCCCTGTCCATCACCATCTCCCGGAGTTCACTCAGACTCACGTCCATCGTGTCTGTGATGCCATCCAGCCATCTCATCCTGGGTCGTCCCCTTCTCCACCTGCCCCCAATCCCTCCCAGCATCAGAGTCTTTTCCAATGAGTCAACTCTTCGCATGAGGTGGCCAAAGTACTGGAGTTTCAGCTTCAGCATCATTCCTTCCAAAGAAATCCCAGGGCTGATCTCCTTCAGAATGGACTGGTTGGATCTCCTTGCAGTCCAAGGGACCCTCAAGAGTCTTCTCCAACACCACAGTTCAAACGCATCAAGTCTTCGGCGCTCAGCCTTCTTCACAGTCCAACTCTCACATCCATACATGACCACAGGAAAAACCATAGCCTTGACTAGACGGACCTTAGTCGGCAAGGTAATGTCTCTGCTTTTGAATATACTATCTAGGTTGGTCATAACTTTTCTTCCAAGGAGTAAGCGTCTTTTAATTTCATGGCTGCAGTCACCATCTGCAGTGATTTTGGAGCCCCCAAAAATAAAGTCTGACACTGTTTCTACCGTTTCCCCATCTATTTCCCATGAAGTGATGGGACCGGATGCCATGATCTTTGTTTTCTGAATGTTGAGCTTTAAGCCAACTTTTTCACTCTCCTCTTTCACCTTCATCAAGAGGCTTTTTAGCTCCTCTTCACTTTCTGCCATAAGGGTGGTGTCATCTGCATATCTGAGGTTATTGATATTTCTCCTGGCAATCTTTGCTGGAGCCTAATCCTAGTGTGTTCTTATTAATACATGAAACCAGGATACAGTCTGCTATAGTGTAAGCTGTGTTGCTCAGAACCTATAATGAAGAATTGATTGCTTTGTTCACTGAGGGTATTACTGATTCCCAGTTTCCTTTCCTTTCTCCTTTCTTCCCTCCTTTCCTAACTTTTTCCTCTTCTCTCTCATAATTTAACTGTTGGTGTCTGTAAGCTCAGTTCCCAAGTGATTGAGAGTTCATCCTTGGTAACCCTTCCTTCACCCTCAGTTCAGTTGCTCACTCATATCTGACTCTCTCTGACTCTTTGCGACCCCATGAACTGCAGCATGTCAGGCTTCCCTGTCTGTCACCAACTCCTGGAGCTTGCTCAAACTCATGTCCACCGAGCTGGTGATGCCATCCAACCATCTCATCCTCTATGGTCCCTTTCTCCTGCCTTCAATCTTTCCCAGCATCAAGGTCTTTTCCAGTGAGTCAGTTCTTCACATCAGGTGGCCAAAGTATTGGAGCTTCAGCATCAGTCCTTCCAATGAATATTCAAGGTTGATTTCCTTTAGAATTGACTAGTTTGATCTCCTTGCAGTCCAAGGGACCCTCAAGAGTCTTCTCCAACGCCACAGTTCAAAAGCATCAATTCTTCAGCCTTCAGCCATCTTCATAGTCCATCACTCACATCCATACATGACCACTGGAAAAACCATAGCTTTGACTAGATGGACCCTCGCTGAAGAATGTTCTCCTAGGTTATGCCTTTTGCCCAGAGGGTTCAGTCACATTTGATCCAGCTTCTTGGTTATTGCTCTATAACCACAGTTCTGTTCCACTGCATTTGTATTTCTTTAGTTCCACTTTTAAAAAAAATTTGTTTTTAATCGAAGGATAATTGATTTACAGTATTGTGTTGGTTTCTGCCAAACATCAACATGAATCAAGTCATAGGTGTAAACTTCCCTGCTTTTACAGATTACTTTATGCCCCTCCACAGTCTCACTTTGAAAGTTTATCAGTTGTTTGCTTTGCCCTTTGCTCTGTCTTGTTCTCTTTGACAGCCTGGGTTGGTGGCTTTATAGCCATTTCCGTCATCAGTTTCCTGTCTTTGCTGGGTGTTATCTTAGTGCCTCTCATGAATCGGGTGTTTTTCAAGTTTCTTCTGAGTTTCCTTGTGGCATTGGCTGTCGGGACACTGAGTGGTGACGCTTTCTTACACCTTCTTCCACATGTAAGTAAATAATTTATCCCATTAGTCTGTTTTATAGGGCTTCCCTGGTAGCTCAGTTGCTAAAGAATCCACCTGCAATGCAGGAGATCCTGGTTCGGTTCCTGGGTTGGGAAGATCCGCTGGAGAAGGGATAGGCTACCCACTCCAGTGTTCTTGGGCTTCCCTTGTGGCTCAGCTGGTAAAGAATCCACCTGCAATGCAAGAGACCTGGGTTTGATCCCTGGCTTGGGAGGATCCCCTGGAGATGGGAATGACTACCCACTCCAATATTCTGGCCTAGAGAATCCCATGGACTGTATAGTCCGTGGGGTCGCAAAGAGACAGTACTGAGAGACTTTCACTTTCAGTGTGTTTTATTATTCAACATTAAATACTAATATATAATGCCTGAATTTATAAATATATATATTGAATGTATATATTTTCAGTTTGTGCTTTGTATTGATATGTATTAAAGGCTGGAAATTTAGTTTCTAGGAGCGTTTCCATAGGTTGTATCCATGACCCTCAATCTCACCTTGGTGTGCACCACCTGGTTCCCTAACACGCAGTGACACAAGTTCCTGCTGCACCCAGCTGTGGGCCACTGGGGCAGGGTGCCTGGATCTCAGGTACTGGCCAGGGCCCATTACCCAGCCTGGGCTTCTTGGAAGCACACTGAGAACAGTGGTAGGGGCTTTTCCACTGGATGTATGAGCAGTGGATGCTATATGCCTGGTAAGACTTATTTGTGGCCCTGGAGAAACATTGGAAATACTCTCTACCCATACGTTATGAGGATCACTGGAGAATGTGTCTGTCTCTACACTGAATAGATCCACTCCACTAGAGTGCATTACATACGTTAAGCTCTGGGTCACTGCTGCTTTTTGGTAGTTTTACTTTTAATATCCTAAACTTCCCCTCATTCTGACATAGAACATTAATTGCCTAATTCTGAATGGTTTCATATTTGATATTAATTATCTTAGCCAATTTTTCTGACATGTGAAACAAATTAATTTATAAAATCCATATTATTTTGCCTTTAGTCTCATGCAAGTCATCACCATAGTCACAGCCATGAAGAAACAGCAATGGAAATGAAGAGGGGACCACTTTTCAGCCACCTCTCTTCTCAAAACATTCAAGAAAATACCTATTTTGATTCTACATGGAAAGGGCTGACAGCTCTAGGAGGCTTATATTTCATGTTTCTTGTTGAACATGTCCTCACGTTGATCAAGCAATTTAAAGATAAGAAGAAAAAGGTAAGAAAAACTGTACTGATTACTTACTATGCATTGGACATTTATTTGGAGCAGCACTTGAACTGAACTGTTAGCAGAGCTTTTCCAAGGTGTGTGATCTTCATTTGTGAGGAGGTTCAGCACCTTTTTGCCCCCAGAAGCATTCATGGAAGTCAGTAACCCTGGACTTGCCTGTCTTCAGTATTCCCTTCAGAGTCACAGGCAAGGGTCAATATCTGTATAAATGACCAAACAAGGCATTGATGGTGGAGGTGGTTTCACGGGTGTGTACTTACCCCAGACTTTTTGAATTATGTACAGTAAGTATGTACAACTTTTAATTACTCAGTAGCTAAATATTATGTTTTGTTTGAAAGACTATCTGACTCACTCAGACTTGCCATTTGCAAAGTGCCCCCAGAAATAATATGAAGCTCAACAGTAGGCTCTATATCTGGTGAAAATATCTTTGGAGTTGCCTATAGTTATACTCCTCTTCCTATCTGATGTGACTGGGTAAATCAGTCAAAAAAGATTGTCCTCATGGGGACTCTTAACATGTACACGTTTTGGCCATTTGTGTACTCATATTCTGGTCATTTGATGTTGACCAAGAGAGTTCCAGAAAAACATCTATTTCTACTTTATTGACTATGCCAAAGCCTTTGACTGTGTGGATCACAATAAACTGTGGAAAATTCCGAAAGAGATAGGAATACCAGACCACCTGACCTGCCTCTTGAGAAACCTATACGCAGGTCAGGAAGCAACCGTTAGAACTGGACATGGAACAACAGACTGGTTCCAAATAGGAAAAGGAGTACGTCAAGGATGTATACTGTCACCCTGCTTATTTAACTTCTATGCAGAGTACATCATGAGAAACGCTGGGCTGGAAGAAGCTCAATCTGGAATCAAGATTGCTGGGAGAAATATCAATAACCTCAGATATGCAGATGACACCACCCTTGTGGCAGAAAGTGAAGAGGAACTAAAAAGCCTCTTGATGAAAGTGAGAGAGGAGAGTGAAAAAGTTGGCTTAAAGCTCAACATTCAGAAAACTAAGATCATGGCATCTGGTCCCATCACTTCATAGCAAATAGATGGGGAAACAGTAGAAACAGTATCAGACTTTATTTTGGGGAGCTCCAAAATCACTGCAGATGGTTGATTGCAGCCATGAAATTAAAAGATGCTTACTTCTTGGAAGGAAAGTTATGACCAACCTAGATAGCATGTTGAAAAGCAGAGATATTACTTTGTTAACAAAGGTCTGTCTAGTCAAGGCTATGGTTTATCCAGTGGTCATGTATGGATATGAGAGTTGGACTGTGAAGAAAGCTGAGCACTGAAGAATTGATGCTTTTAAACTGTGGTGTTGGAGAAGACTCTTGCGAGTCCCTTGGACTGCAAGGAGATCCAACCAGTCCATCCTAAAGGAGATCAGTCCTGGGTGTTCTTCGGAAGGAATAATGCTGAAGCTGAAACTCCAATACTTTGGCCACCTGATGCAGAGTTGAAACATTGAAAAAGACCCTGATGTTGGGCTGGGGGGATTGAGGGCAGGAGGAGAAGGGGATGACAGAGGATGAGATGGCTTAATGGCATCACCAACTCGATGGACATGAGTTTGAGTGAACTCCGGGAGTTGGTGACAGACAGGGAGGCCTGGCATGCTGCAGTTCATGGGGTTGCAAAGAGTTGGACACGACTGAGTGACTGAACTGAACTGAACTGAAGATCTTGGAGTCAGAGTTCTGTATGATCATTTTTTTCCCTGCAGTCCTGCTACTTCTTCTAAATATCCAGTTTTGGTTTCTCTTAAATTGAGCAAGAGGTTACATACTTGTAAAGCTATTTTAATGTAGAATCCAGATTTTTTGAAAATTAAAAAGATTTATACAGTGATTGCCTTATGTAATTGGCAACTTGCCTTTGAATCTTTCAGAAGCATTCAACTTAAATTTTCATGGCAGTAACTCTTCTAACTGGCATTTCATAGTCTGAATAATATGTAATTAAATTGTGCAGTTGCAATAGCAGGTATAGCTGGCATGAAGAGACTTGAAAACTAACATAGTTGTTTCTTGCTGAGCTTAGAGTTCAGGTTGGGAACCCAGTGCATGTGAGCAGAGTAGCCTCCTCCATCCTGTGAATATTTGCCCTTACGGATTTTACGGTCACTTAAATCTCAAACTGCATATTTTCAACCCTCACAGAATGTCAGTTTACAGGGAATAAATGAAGCAACAAGAGCTGACTCCTTCTTAATCCAGGAAGTCTTCCATGTCCCCATTGTCCCTGCTGCTTCACTTAGCTGGCTTTGAGGATATATCCATCCTCCTCTGCATTCTCAAGGATTTTTTTGCAGGGGAGGGGTTTACTTGTGTGTTTTTTTTATTGCATTTCTATTTCAGATGCCATTCTAATTTCAGTGTAGTTTTCTAGTTTTACCTAAAAAGTGCTGTTTATTAACCTGGTGCTCTAACAGGACTCTAAGAGGTAGGCTGACTGTGGTCTAATACAGATCAGTGTTTTTCAGACTCTTTAAGTTATAACTATTTGTGAGTTGTGAAATCAATCTTGTGTCTTGCCCCATGTTTTTAAATGCAACAGTGATATTACAATACATTCCATATATTATTATGTCTTTGTGTTACATATATATTATTATGCATTGTAGTTAATGAAGTTTGGAATTTCTGTTCTCAAATAATTTCTGCTAGCGTGTGAGCTTTTATGGGCCAGGACTGCTCCATCTTCTTTACTGCTATATCTCCAGTGCCTCGAATAGTGTCTGGCACATAGTAGAGGATTGGTAAATATTTGTTGAATGTTTAAGAAGCATTAAGGGCTTTCTAGGTGGCAATAGTGGTAAAGAACCTGTCTGCCAGTGCAAATAAGATGTAAGAGACTCAGATTCAGGGCCTGAGGTGGGAAGATCTCCTGGAGGAGGGCATGGCAACTCACTTCAGTATTCTTGCCTAGAGAATCCCATGGACAGAGGAGCCTGGTGGGCTAAGTACAATGAGCACACACACACATAAGAAGCATTAAATAGTAAATAAGCATAATTTCTAGGCAAAGACTTCCACAGGTGTTTCACAAACATTTCATGTTCTCTTCCTTTTTAGAAACTATTCCCTTTATCTTTTTTCAAGGGCATCCAGATCTTAGTGTTACTTACGTAACAGTTTTAAATCTCATTTAGTTCTCTCAAAAAGAAAAAACTACTCCTTACATGGTAAGCATTGGTAGCTCTTCAGACTCATCAGTTTAGTTCAGTTCAGTCACTCAGTCATGTCTGACTCTTTGTGACCCCATGGACTGTAGCATGCCAGGCTTCTCTGTCCATCACCAACTCCTGGAGTTTAACTCATATCCATCGAGTCAGTGATGCCATCCAACCATCTTATCCTCTGTTGTCCCCTTCTCATCTCGCCTTCAGTCTTTCCCAGCATCAGGGTCTTATAATGGAACATTTTACCTAGGATTTCCCTTAAAACATCCATGTATGTCAATCTATTTATTCGAATTAGGGTTGAATCACATACTTGTGTATAGTTAGGCTCTTATGATATTTCTACCTCAGACTTTTCTTTCTGCCAGATTCTCAGGTTTCTTGCTTAGGCTGGAAACCTGAAAATCATCTATGAATCTCCCTCATCCTCATATCCAACCTAGTTTTATTAAGTGTATCCAGAAGTGAAATTATTTGTTTCTCTCCATCTTCCTTGCTGTTGTTCTGGTCTAAGTTCGGCTTACCTGGCTGACAGCAGTTGCCTCCTGACTGGACTGTCTACCTTATTTTGTTGTCCTCTTCTAATCCAGAGTGGAGAGGGCAGAGTGATTTGTTTAAATGAGTCTGATGAGGTTGGACACCACTGCTGAAAATCCCTTCTATCATACATCTCACTGCTTATAGGATGAAGTCCACGATAGGATGAAGACCATAGTCTGTGGTTTGCACTGTCTGGACTCCCCGCTACCTGGCCTCACTACTGGCCACCCAGTCTCTGACCTACCAGACCCCAACCACCTTGTACTACTTTCAGTTAAAGAAGCGGCTGCTCCCTTTCTGCTTTAGGGTCCTCCCACATGCCATCTCCCTGCCTGGATTCCTCCTCCCCACCCTTCTCCAGCAAACCCCTGCTCATCTTTAGGTCTTGGCATAAACATCACTTTCTGGACGAATCCTGTCATGGGAGTCAGTTAGGTCTGGTACCCACTCCAGTACTTTTGCCTGGAAAATCCCATGACAGAGGAGCCTTGTAGGCTACAGTCCATGGGGTCTCTAGGAGTCAGACACGACTGAGCGACTTCCCTTTCACTTTTCACTTTCATGCATTGGAGAAGGAAATGGCATCCCACTCCAGTGTTCTTGCCTGGAGAATCCCAGGGTCGGGGGAGCCTGGTGGGCTGCCATCTATGGGGTCACGCAGAGTCGGACACAACTGAAGTGACTTAGCAGCAGTAGCATACACTCTTGTAGTACTGTGTATTTGTCCTTTGTAAAGTGTATCAAAAATTGCAATCAAAGAATTGTGTAATCATTACCTGTATAAAACTTCCCTCCCTGTGAGTGATAAGCTCCATGGGAATAAGGACTGTGTGTATCTTGGTTTATGGTGTATTGATGTATTGCCAGGATTCAGCACAGGAAACATTAGAGGCCCTTAATACTTGTGGAATGAAAAAAAAAAATACTTGTGGAATGAAAGAATTGTTTAAAAACTAGAGATAGTCATTGCTCAACAAGAAATAAAACATCAATTAAGTGATTTAAAGTATCCTGAATTCACTTATTTTCACAAATATTTAAGTACTTTCTGTGTTTGAGGCATCATGCCAGGGGTAGGTATAAAGATTGATTTGTCCTTCCTTTTAAAAACTTATAACCTAAAAATGTGCAGATACTTTATATACTGTTAGAGCTAAAAATGAAATCTCAGTTATGGTGGGGATTGAGTCATAAGATATTGCAAATAAGATACTGCAAATAAGAAGGTGATTATTTTTGTGAGTTTTCCTTATCTTAAATATTCTACATAAGTCGGTAATACACAGGCACCATTGTTCCAACAGTGACCTTCATTCTTGGGTTCTGAGATATGGACAGTATCTCAAGTATGATATTCAGCTGGTTTAAAAATCTAGTGATAAATTCAAGACTGACGAGTAGGATTTGTTTCAAAAGAGAAAACTTGGTAACGACAGCAAAAGTATTTTAGTTTTAGTAACAAATACATATCAGTATCACAGTATAATTTTAAGTTATAAAAAGTGTGGCAAGTATGGGATTTCATTGCCCAAAAGCAGCATTGGAGGAAACCAGGAAGTTGGCTAGCAGATCACTACTTGCCTGTTCTGAATTGATGGCCTGAGGCAGAGCTCAACTTTAATGTGTGTATGAGTCACCTGGAGACCTAGTTAAAATCCAAGTTCTAATCCATTCGATCTGGGGTGTGGCCTGAGATCATGCATTTCTAAATAGCTCCCAGGGGATGCAGTGCTGTTCTCATGAGAACGGATTATACTGTGTGACCTGAGGGACCAGCAGAAAGATGAGTGTGTGATTTTTCTTTCATATTACTGATGCATCATCCTTTACCTTTCTGAACAGTTTCTGCCTCTGAGCCACCAGGGAAGCCCAAAACAAACTACTAGGTGCTATGGAGTTAAGTGCAGGCCTTGCCCTTAGATGGGGTTTATTCCTTTAGAAGTCTGTTACTCTGTTGTCTTTTTCTATGAAATCTTTTGCTTAATCTTTATCAGAAATCTTTATCTGAAGGTATATGCATAAGTAAACTACTTATTTCAAGTATTGCTTTTTCTTGCTGTTACAGAATCAGAAAAAACCTGAAAATGATGATGATGTGGAGATTAAAAAGCAGCTGTCCAAGTATGAATCTCAACTTTCAACAAATGAGGAGAAAGTAGATGCAGATGATCGTAAGTCCTTATAAATCTGAGCGCTGGAGGGAGTCCATTGCTCTGTGATTTGCAGGCAGCTCGGACTATCCGAAAGAGACGGGACCATATTCCACCCCCATTAACCTTCCCCTCCCCTTTTTTTTGACTGTGCCATGAGGCTTCTGGGATCTTAGTTTTCCAACCAGGAATCGAACCTGGGCCCCAGCGGTGAAAATGCCAAGTCCTAACCACTGGACCACCAGAGAATCCCTCCCCTCTTTTTAAAACTTATGCTTTCTTTTAATTGCCAGTGAGTTGGTTATTTCTATGTATATTTATATGTCTTCTTTCTATAATTTTTTTTATTTTGAGGTAAATTTAAGCTTAGAGAAAAGTTCTGAGAATAGTACAAAGAATTCCTCTGCCTCTTCCTGTATTCCCCAGTTATTTTATGTACATTTATCATTCTTTCTCTCTTTCTCTGTGTATATACATACTACTCATTTTTTTTCCTAAACCATTTAAGAGTAAGTTACAAAAGTGATGCTTCTTTACCTTTAAATACCTGTTATATTTCCTAAGAGAAAGGACATTCTCTTATGTAATCACAGGTCAGTGATCAACACCAGGAAATTAAAGCTGATATAATGCCATTTTCTAGTCTATAGTCCATTTTCATGTTTATTCAATTGTCTTAATAATTTCTTTATACTCCCCTAACCCCCAAAAGGAAAAAAAAATGATCCAGAGTACAGTTCAGGGTCAAATGTTGCCTCTTATTGTCCCTCATTTTGAGTTTGTTGTTTTTGCATTAGGTTGGTCAGTTTGGGCAGGAATAGCAGGGAGTGTATTACATCCTTTTCAGTGGCGTGACCTGCCTCCCACCGTGATGCTCGGCCACAGAGCGGTGGTGGCAGTTGTGATCACTTGGCTAAGATTGTGTCTCCCATGTTTCTTCACTGTAAAGTTACTGTGTTACTATGTTGCCTAGAGCTTATTAGCCTGGCATTTCTTGTTGGACAGGCTCAGTTAAAATTTTAAACCAGAGGCCTCATGATGACCTTTGAGGTCCTGCCCTGCCTTCCACTCCCCCGGATGGTTCACTCTGTCCAGCCTCACAGCCTCCTTTTCATCCTGTGAGCATACCAGGTCTGTCTCAGAGGCTGATACTCAGTTTCTTCTGCTTGGAGCACTTTTCTCCTAGGTCTTCATATAAATTCCTCCTATTGTTTCAATCTCACCTCAGACATCTCCTTCTTAGAGGCCTTCCTGGCTCATCCCAATACAGAGGTCTCCCACTCACTCTCCTCATATTCGCCTTTTCTATTTTCTTCCCATGTTGTCCAGTGCCTTAATTACCTTATTAATACCCTTGTTAAGTGGCTATCTCCACCAAGAATATGAGCTTCCTGAAGGCAGAGACTTTGTTCTGCTCCACTTTGTCCTGGTGCCTGGCCCAGAGTAGACGCTCAGGTGCTGACTGAAGAGGAAGAGCAGCTTATTGTTGCTACTGGGCAGTCCTAAGACTTTGTGTCCACCCTTTGTCTCCAGCATGCTGCTGTTCTCTAAAGAGCGAGTGAAATACTCTCACTTGTCTTCCCGCATCTATTCCATCTTCAGAATTTCCAGTGAAATTAATAATGATGAGAGGAAATAACTTTTAAAATTGGACCATAGTGTCAGGAATGCTCCCAGGAAAGTTGATGCCAGTGTACAAAAAGGAAAAAGCAAAACCTGTTGTTGCAGTTTACTTTACACAGATAAATGTTTCTTGGTGATGATGGTATTTCACATTCTTCTGCTTTTCCTTTTTAATTTTTGTTTGGCCACAATACATGGTTTACAAGATCTTAGTTCCCTGACTGGGGATTGAACCCAGACCCTTGACAGTGAAAGTGCAGAGTCCTAACTACTGGACCACCAAGGAATCCCCCTCTTTTGCTTTCCCTTGAATTTTGAAAGAGAGGAACTCAGATGACAGAATTATGCATGTTTTTTATTTCCAATTTTTCTGGAATATTTTTCTAAAATATTTTAAATATCAACAGTGAAATATTTTTCTAAAATGTGTGTGCTTCTTTTATAATCAGAAAAAAAAAACTTGAAAAACATAGGGAGGCAAAAAAATTTAAGGGAGGATCTGGGGCGGTTACTGAAGGCTATCATTTAAAATCCATACTTAGCGAAATCATTTAACTTCTAAAATTCACTAAAACATACTGAAGTTTTTCATCAACGGTACTTTAAAGTCTAGTCTGCCAGGTAGGTGTATGTGAGAGAGTTGCCATGCTTTGACGTCTTGTTGACTCTGTCAGTGGAGATTTTGAAATGTGCACATTAACAGAGCCATTTGACTTTGTCCCAATGTCCTTTATGTTTACATCTAGGACCTGAAGGCTATTTACGAGCTGACTCACAAGAGCCCTCCCACTTTGATTCTCAGCAGCCAGCAATCTTGGAAGAAGAGGAGGTCATGATAGCTCATGCCCATCCGCAGGAAGTTTACAATGAATATGTACCCAGAGGGTGCAAGAATAAATGCCATTCGCATTTCCATGATACACTCGGCCAGTCCGATGATCTCATCCACCACCATCATGACTACCATCATATTCTCCATCACCACCACCACCAGAACCACCACCCCCACAGCCATAGCCAGCGCTACTCTCGGGAGGAGCTGAAAGATGCTGGCATCGCCACATTGGCCTGGATGGTGATCATGGGGGACGGCCTGCACAATTTCAGCGATGGCCTCGCAATTGGTATGTCTCTATGTTTCGGCCCTTGTTTGTTGATCTCTGAAAATGCCACTTTAAGCTGCTGATTTTAGCAAAGAGTAGGTTGTTTGATAAGGCTGTTAACATCCAAGGTTATCAAAATGTTTTCTGTTCTTTTACTGCTTTGACAGTGATGTACTCGATAAATGTGAGATAAGATGAAAAAGTGCTAGAAACTGTGCTTGGCCCTTTAAATTGTAGCTGCCAAAAGTTACTTTTCCTTATCTGCAATATAAATAGTATGTATTAAAGTGAAAGTATCTTTTCCACCATCTTTTCTTTTATGCTAAAGGAATCTTCATCTATCTAATAAGTTTAGATTACTAATCCGTACCCAAAGAAGAATTATCGACTTTTTGTAAGTTGTGCTACCATTGAGAGCTAATAGAATATTTATGAATTGTAGTAATTTAGTGCAGGAAGGGAGGGGCTTCCCAGGTGACACAGAAGTAAAGAATCCGCCTGCAAAGCAGGAGATCCAAGAGACTGCCTGGGTCTGGAAGATCCCCTAGAGAAGCGAATGGCAACCCACTCCAGTATTTTGCCTGAGAAATCCCATGGACAGAGGAGCCTGGTGAACTATAGTCCATAGAGTTGCAAAGAGTTGGACATGAATGAGCACCTGTGTACATACACAGACCCACAGAGTTCTAGAAGGAGCCATGGAAATAATTACGGAGCAGGCAGGCAAGGTCCGACGAGGCAGTATTGCTTTGTTGCCCAGCTGAGATGAGCCCAGGCCCTGCTCCCCGGACTGCGCTCTTCCTCCTCTGTACCATGCACAACTTAAGCGACACAGAACGATGTGCAAATGCTCAGTCATGGTTTGTAAGCAATCAGTTGTATAACATGTTAACTTTTAAAAGCAAGGAGCTATTTGTCTTAAACTTCCCTTATCAAGACATAGAAAGAATAAATGTAAAAAAGTCTAATTACACAGTGGATTGCTCTGAGGCTAGGAAACATATTTGTATTCTTGATTCCTGAGGTTTTTTCCCCTAAACCTTTTAAATCAGTTTGTTTTATATTTCTCCATAAGTGCTTTATGTGGTAGCAGTTACTTCTCAGGTTTGTGTAAGATCATTTAATCGCTCTAAGGCACAACCCAGCCTTCCCTTCAATCATATCTGCTTGTGCTCCTTTGGGAAATTTAAGCCTAATTGAATATTCTAAAGGAGATCAGCCCTGGGTGTTCTTTGGAAGGAATGATGCTAAAGCTGAAACTCCAGTACTTTGGCTACCTCATGCGAAGAGTTGACTCATTGGAAAAGACTCTGATGCTGGGAGGGATTGGGGGCAGGAGGAAAAGGGGACGACAGAGGATGAGATGGCTGGGTGGCATCACTGACTCGATGGATGTGAGTTTGAGTGAGCTCCGGGAGTTGGTGATGGACAGGGAGACCTGGCGTGCTGCGATTCATGGGGTTGTTAAAGAGTCGGACACGACTGAGCAACTGAACTGAACTGAATGTAATCTAAGCTTAGTTATGAAGAAGTTACAGAGTGCAGTTGAGAAAGTTCTGTTTATTCACAACCAGAATATAGTTTCTTTCTTTTACCTCATTGTATGTGCTATACAAATTTTACAAATACACACCCACAAAATAATGCAGTGATTTTTTTTTTTACACAGGTGCTGCTTTTACTGAAGGTTTATCGAGTGGTTTAAGTACTTCTGTTGCCGTGTTTTGTCATGAGTTGCCTCATGAATTAGGTAAGAGAACACTACAAACGGTATTTTCCTGGTGGGTAGCATATCTCGGTGTCACTGGCTTTCACTAACGATAGTTTCCAGCAGGCTTTCTCATTTATGGCTTCTCATAAATCTACTACCCTAGCTAGCTTTGTTTCTTACTGAGGACAAGTCTGTTTCCAGCCAGAATTCTAACCCTGCAGCTCTGATTACACAATTGCCTGTGTGCGGTTGCCAAACAGATCCCTGAGCCCCATCTCTGATCCTCTTCCCCTGCCCGATACCTTCCTGTATCAGCGTATGGTGATGTCAGTCCCCGTTTTCATTGTACACAGAATAGGAATAAGACCACAGGCAAATAGTCATCTTCCATTAACAGAGAGAACTTGACAAAGAGAATTTCATTGGAACTAAAAAGAAAGAGAAGTTGATGAATTGTGTTTTGAATATTCTTTCTCTATCACCAGGACTTAAAACCTTCCCAGAGTTGCCCTGGTTCCGTGTGTGTCCCTGTTTTTCTTCTTGCAGGCGGCCACACACCTGTCACACCATTTTCACGTTTGTCCCTTGGCGTGTGTTCGGCCATTTAGAAGGCCTCCCATCTTCCTGTTTGATGCTTGTAATCCTCAACATCTGATTTGTGTTCCACATTCTAGATCCTTCAGGCTCCATGAAAACTCTCTGAAATACTTTGACCTTAACTTCTTTTCTTCTTTTATAACCAGAACATTAGACTCTTCAGCTCTTAATTATGATGCATATTGCCTTAATCATTTGCTGATCATTTCCTGTGTGTTCTCTACTCCCTCTTCCTTCCTGCCTGTGGTCAGTTAAAAGAAGCCCCTTGAAGACAGTGCAAGAGCACAGTAGTAGATTCTTGGTATTGACATTCTTTAACAAACAAGAAACCTTAAGAAAAACTTTGAAGATATCTTAGTTTATAAAACTGTTAGGTTGTTTTATACTGATTAACTCTGTTAACCCTCGGTGATTCTTAATTTTATCTTTTTTTTTTTCACTCCTCAAAAAAATTGGAAGATTTCTTACATCTGGGACATCTTTTGTTTATATGTCTTAAAAATGATTTTTTTAATTGCCCTTTTGTGTTTTCTGTTAAAGGTGACTTTGCTGTCTTACTGAAGGCTGGCATGACTGTTAAGCAGGCTGTTCTTTATAACGCCCTGTCAGCCATGCTGGCATATCTCGGAATGGCCACAGGAATTTTCATTGGTCATTATGCTGAGAATGTTTCCATGTGGATATTTGCACTTACTGCAGGCTTGTTCATGTATGTTGCTCTGGTTGATATGGTAAGTTTTTAAGAAGTCAAATTACAGAATTGACTAACAATGAAATAAAAATGTCCAATGAAACAGCATTTTTTAAAAGAGGGTAGGATAAATGTAGTTGCAGTGAGATTCTGTGCTCTACAAAGTGTACTTCAGGATACACAGAAGTATCTCCCTGCTTCTGATGTGTCTTTCTGAGAGTAGAGTTCCAGTAAACAGGCATTGAATGGTACATAGACTTGTGAGAAACCTAGTACAAGCCACATACTGTTGGCAAACTCTGTATACATCAGAACACTTAAAGGATCCTTACTAACGGATAAAGGAGTCATATCTTTTTGTCACCAAAGTCCACTTAACAGTCTCAGCCAGTCTTACTGCTAAGATTATGTTTTATAAGATAAAAAATTTCCATATCTCTGAACTTTAAGTGAACCACATGTTATGTACAGATACAGACAGTACGCAGGGTAATCAGTGTAGCTCTCCATTTTACAGTGGAGTAAACTGGATCAATATAATTTTGACTTGCTGAGCAGACCATGAGTAATCATTGTTAATTAACTGTTAGGAAATGCTGTGTGACATTATTAGCTAATTGGTGTTTTAGAAATTTGACTCATGGTATATCCAGCTACATAGAAAGCTAGTATAGCGTCCTGGAAATTCTTCTAAAATCTATGGTTCTGGAAACTTAAAGGCTGCTCTTCTTTTGTTTTAAAGGTACCTGAGATGTTGCACAACGATGCTAGTGACCATGGATGTAGCCGCTGGGGATATTTCTTTTTACAGAATGCTGGGATACTTTTGGGTTTTGGAATTATGTTGCTTATTTCCGTATTTGAACATAAAATTGTGTTTCGTATAAATTTCTAATTAGGGTTTAAATGCTAGAGTAGCTTAAAGCTGTAGTTTGCTCTCTGTAGTTTGAATAGGTCATAGGGAGATGAGTTCATATGATGCGATCCATAGCACTTAAGGTTAGTGGATTTTGTGATTTTTTTTGTATTGAATATTGTCATTTGTTATGCTTATAAGGTCAGTTATGGTGGTAACACAAAGGTACGTTTTAATATTTAAGTTATTCTGTTTTGGGAATATAAGCTATCTGTGCAATTTACCAATATTACCAGTTTATTATATAAACAAGAGATTTGGCATGACATGTTCTGTATATTTCAGAAAAAAATATCTTTAATGTTTCTTTTTCTAGAACTAATTTAATATAGTGATTCCCATGCTGGATTTTAGGCCTCTGAAGAACTGCTGGTGTTGAGTAAGAATACACATGAAGCTTAAGATACCAATAAAACTTAAAATGAATTTAAGCTAAGAAATGAGAAAAGGAGAAGAATCTATATGAATTAAGAAGTTATGGATTTCGTATAAAAAATCAAAACTGGTTATTAAATAGAAGGGGAAATTTAGATATAAATGAAAAAAGGCAGTATTAGTAAAGTACAGAGTACATTCATAAACATTTTTGTCAGAATATTAGTGTTCCCATAAAACCCCAGCGCTTTTTACTACTTTAGTTGTACATTTAACTTTGTATAGTAAAGACAACTAAATATATTTAATAATTTGCAAAATACATCATTTGACCAAAATATGTTTGGAGATATGCCAGATGAGTATGAGTAAGTTTATGTATTGTCAAAAGACTTGGATATTACCAAGTCATGTTATGTATCACCCAAAGTTACATTATTGGATGTTCTAGTTATCTGGTTTACCACTTGTCAGTGTATTAGAATTTCAATATATGTAAGAACATTAAAACAGTACTGATTATAATTTAAATTCTTGGATTCAAAAAGTAGTTTGGTATCTTTCAGTGCTTCAGTGTTGTCATTGTGAGCAGTTGTCATTTTTATATGTAGTACTTTAGATGTACTAGGGTTGTATGGCATTCTCTAGTTGTTGCTTTTCTACAAAATAAATTCCCATGTCAGCTTCATATCATATATTCTGATTTTCTTTGCTTGTTTTTTTTTTTACCATCTTAGCCATTTTTAAGCATACAGCTCAATAATTTTGCATATATTCACAATGTTATACAATTTGTCTTCAGAACTTTTTCACCTCGCAGAACTGAAACTCTTCATTTCCTTCCCATAGCACCTGGTAACCACCATTCTACTTTCTATTTCTATGAATTTGAGATGTTTGATTTTCTTAAGTATAACCCAGATTATATATACTTGTTTGATTCATTTATATTATTGTATTAGGTGGCTTTATTCAATTTTTTACATTTTTATCACAAAGGGCACTTCAGAAAATACTGGTCCACAGTTTGTTAAGCTGTCCCTAACTTAGAAAATCCACCCCCAACAAAAAACAAACCCCAGAACCTAAGCTTGAGAAGAAGCAGTGATACCCTAGATTCTAAGGAGAATCAAGAACAACTGGGCAAGACCGTACAGCCTGTGTCCTGAAAGACAATTTTGGACCAGCATTTCTGTTCCCCAAGCCAAGTGAGAGGGGTCTGACTAATGAGAATTCCTTGGATTGGGATGGGCATCAGGAGTGCTTGAAAGGATGAGATGGGACATCTCCTTCTCAGGCTAAATGATTGCTGTGCTCCAGAAACCCACAGACCCGCCCTGTTGCCACTGCTGGGTCAGTGCAAGATGAAATTCTGGACATTGGAAACTGTTCCTCCAGGAGTTTGGGAGATGGCTTGTACCTACTTCTTTCACAGAGATTTTGAAGATGGAAGGTGTGCTGGACCAGTTCACAAAACAGGATGATAGAACCATAGTTTGCACTCCAGTTTGAACTCACTAGTGAGTATATAGAAGATTTAAGGAGTTAGTTCCCATGGCTCTGTGTGGGAGAGATTGAAGATCAGAGGACAATGCAGAAACTGTAGAATATGAACCAAAGGCTGTTTGTTAGGGGGAAAACATGTAACAGACTGATAGAAAATCAAAAGGTGCAAATAAATAATATCTTGATAAAGAAGGAGACATAAATAGAGATGTAGTAGATCCAAACAATCATTAATTGTTTGGATAATTAACAATCATTAATTATGAATATTTCTGGAAAAAATTGAAAATCAGTAACTGTTAAAATGACCACCACATCACAATTGTCCCAAGCCTCCCTCAAAATAACACCCTTTTGCTGTAGATTTACCAAAACTTCAAGCAACACATATTATCCAAGTAGATTATGGGATTAGAAAAAAAAATGTTCATCATGTTAATTGAGATTAGTGTAACTTGATACAAAACCATTCTAGGCAAAGCAATCTGCCTGGTACCTTAATACTCCCTATATGTTCTTGCAGCTAAGTCAAGAATAAAAGGCCCTGAAAACTCTGCCTGGGCCAATTATCAGTGAACAACCTTGAAAGATGAGGTGTAAGACAAAGAGCAGATCTTGTATAGGAGAGATGGTTTCCCCATGCTCAGTGTTCCTCAGTGCCACAGAAACTCAGCGTGTGCACCATCCACCTGCAACCTTTCCCTTTGCTCCTATGAGACCTAAAGCCCAAGAGGGTCTCAAATGCTGCTCATGCTGCTTGCTATGCTATGAACAAATCCATTGTGCTCCAGAAGTTTGTGTCTTATGCCCCAATCCACAGACAAACAGGCTAACTTATAGCTTCTAAATTGGATAAAATTCCAAGACCTTTGCAAAACCTCGCAGGATAGTACAAAAAGGGAAAGCAAAAGTGAATGCATGGTCACTTCAGTCGTGCCCAACTCTTTGCAACATTATGGGCCATAGCCCACCAGGCTTCTCTGTTCATAGGATTCTTTAGGCAAGAATACTGGAGTGGGTTGCCATGCCCTCCTTCAGGGGATCTTCTTAACCCAGGAATCGAACCCACTCTCTTACGTCTCCTGCAAGAATCCTAAATGAAACAGCCAATCAAACTCAGAAGTGTATGTTTTGATAAAGTAAAGTGGCCCTGGGAATACAAAGATGCCTAATCAGAACACCCATTACTGTCATAAACCATGTTAACAGAGTGAAGTGGAAAGATACAAATTTAATTAATATAATTCTCATTCAGGATTAAAGAAAAGCATTTCAGCATATTAGAAACAAAATTACTAGAATTTTAGAAGTCTAGAAACTTGTCTCCTTGAATATCCCCATGGTATGAAGTCAAGGGTTTAAGAAAGAGTAGCAGTGGAGGAGAAGGGAGATGTGTAGAGAGGGAGGAGCTAAAGACCAAAAAGAAACTTCTATTCCAAAGATGGAGTAGAACTTGAAACTCCCAACTTACATGCTTACATACAAAGTATAATGAATATTTAAGGAAGTAGCAAGCTGCCACAATTCTATAGCTATGTCATTGATAGCTAGGATGGATTTGATTTGTTTTCCTTTTTTAAAAAAAAGTAAGAAAATTCACTGTTTAAACCAGTTTTAAGTACAGTTCAGGGGCTTTACATACATACGTTCACATTGTGAAGTCATCACCCCCATCCAGCTCCAGAATTCTTTCCTCATTCCATACTGAAATGTGTATTTCATGGTAAGTTGCCTCAGTTGTGTCAGACTCTGTGACCCTATGGACTGTAGCCTGCCAGGCTCATCTGTCCATGGAATTCTCCAGGCAAGAATACTGGAGTGGGTTGCCAAGCCCTCCTCCGGGGGATCTTCCCCATCCAGGGATTGAACCCACATCTCATGCATTGGCAGATAGATTCTTTACCACTAGCACCACCTGGGAAGCCCAACCCTTTAAATAATAATTCCCCTTTCTTGCCTCCTCCAGCTCCTGGTAACCATGGCCCTACTTTCTGACTCTACTTACTGCTTGATTATTCTAGGTACATCATATAGATGGAATCATACAATACAATATTTGCCCACGTGAGTCTGGCTTATTTTGCTTAGTATAATGTCTTCAAGGTTCATCCATGTCAAAAATTCTCTCCTTTTTAAGGCTCAGTAATATTTCATTATATGTATATAGCACATCTTGTTGATCCATTCACTCAGTGAACATTTGAGTTGTTTCCATCTTTTGGCTGTTTCAGGTACCCTACTGTTAGTATGAACATAAGTACAAATATCAGTTTCCCTGCTTCCAGTTCTTTGAGGGGTATATAATATACCCAAAAGTGAAATTGCTGGATCATATGGTAATTCTATGTCTGTTTTTTTAAGAGTTGCTGTATGGTTTTCCACAGTGACTGCACGATGTCACATTCCCACTAGTACAAGGGTTCCAATTTTTGGAACCTCACCAATATTTGTTTTCTGTTTGTTCCTTTTTGTTAGTCACGGCTCATTGTGGTTTTGACTTCCATTTCCCTAATGTCTAATGGTGTTGAGCATCTTTTCATGTGCTTATTGGCCATTTGTGTATATTATTTAGAGAACTGTCTATTCAGATTTCTTTGCCCATTTTTAGATTGAGTTGTTTGGTTTTTGTTGTTGAGTTGTAGGAATTCTTTACATATTCAGAATATTAATCCTTTATGAGATATGCAATTTGAAAATAATATTCTCTCACTCTGAGTTGCTTTTTCACTCTGTTCATACTGTTATTCAGGGCACACAAAAAATTATTTTGATGAAGTCCAGCTTGTCTATTTTTTCTTCAGTTGCCTGTACCTTTAGTGTCATGTCTAAATCATTGTCACATCCAATATTATGAAGGTTTTCCCCTATGTTTTCTTCTAAGAGTGTTATGGTTTTAGCTCTTTGATCTACTTTGAGTTAATTTTTCTGAATGGTATTACATAAAGGTCTAACTTCATTCTTTTGCATGTGGATATCCAATTTTCCCAACACCATTGTTGCTGTCCTTTCCTCCACTGAATAGTCTTGACACCCTTGTTGAAAACCATATTTATAAGAGTTTATTTCTGGGCTCTCTATTCTATACCATTGGTCTATATTATCTATACTCCTAAAGCCAGCATCACACTGTATTTAATTACTACAGCTTTTGGACCATATTTGTTTGAGTCTATTACTGAAGTTTATATTCTATCTTTATTACTGTAGCCTTATAATAATGCTTGAAATCAGTTAAGTCTTGAAATCATGGATTTTCCAATTTTGCATACCTTTCTTTTCCAAAATATTTAGGCTATTCTATTTCCTTGATTTCCTATGTGAATTTTAGAATAAGTTTTTCCATCTCCAAAACTATTATGCTTGGCATGTACCCCAGTGCTCATTGTAGCACTATTTACAATGGACGGGACATGGAAGCAACCTAGATGTCCATCAACAGATGAATAAAGAAGATATGGTACATACATACAATGGAATATTACTTGGCCGTAAAAAGAATGAGTTTGAGTCAGTTCTAGTGATGTGGATGAAGCTAGAGCCTGTTATACAGAATGTAGCAAGTCAGAAAGAGAAAAATAAATATCTTAACACAAACATGGGATCTAGAAAAATTATATTGATGAACCTATTTGCAGAGAAGAAATGGAGACACAGATGGAAAGGATGAGCTTGTAGACACAGTGAGGGAGTGAGTGAGTGAAAGTAACATCGGTATACACACACTACCATATGTAAAATCGAGAGTTGGTAAAAAATTGCTATATAACACAGGGAGCCCAGTCTGGCACTCTGTGATGGCCTAGAGGGATGAGGGAAAGGGAGGTTGACTCAAGAGGGAGGAGATATATGTGTAACTATGACTGATCCTTGTTATTATATGGCAGAAACAAAAGGTAAAAAATTTTTTAAATATTGTGCTTGTATTTTTATTAGAATTAGGGTTAAAACTATAGATGAATTTGGGAAGAATTGACCACCATATTTAGTCTTGGATCAACAAGCAACAGTATATCTCTCCATTTATTTAGTCTTCGAAGTTTTCTTTCATTAGTGTATAGTGTTCAGCATGCAAATTCTGCAAAAGTTGCTTCAGTTGTGTCCAACTCTTTGTGACTCTATGGACTGTAACCCAGCAGGCTCCTCTGTCCAGGGATTCTCCAGGCAAGAATACTGGAGGGGATTGCCATTTCCTCCTCCAGGGGATCTTCCCGACCCAGGGATTGAATCCACATCTCTTACGTCTTCTGCATTGACCGGTGGGTTCTTTACCACTAGTGCCACTTGGGATGACATAAATCATTCTTATTTAAATTTCAATTTTTAATTTCTTTTTCAATATGTAGAAATAAGTTGGCTTCTCTGTGTTAACTGTATATCCTACAACCTTGCTAAACTCATTTATTCTAGGAGATTTTTGTAGATAGCTTGAGATTTTCTATGTAGTGTGCCTTTTGTTTCTTTTTTTAAAATTATGACTGTCACACTAGCTAAGACTCTCCCCTATTTCCCACCCGTGCTGTGCAGCATACAGGATCTTAGTTCCCCAAGCAGAGATGGAACCTGTGCCCGCTGTGGTGGAAACAGAGTCTTAACCACTGGACCACGAGGGGAGTCCCTGGCTAAGACTTTCTGTGTGATGTTGAATGGGAATAGTGACAGTAGACATCTTTGCTTAGTTCTCATCTTAGCAGGAGAGGCAGTCAGTTTTTCACCATTAGGTGTAGTGTTAGCTTAAGTTTTTTGGAGATTCCTTTTTATCATCATAACGAAATTCTCTTCTCTTCAGTTTGCTGAGAATTTTTATCATGAATGAATGCTGAATTGTGTCAAATACTTTTTTTGGTATCAATTGATACATTTAGTATGGTAGATTAATTTTTAATTAATGAACTAACCTTGCATTCCTCGGGTAAGTCTCATGGTACATGATACGTTATCTTTTTTTAGATATAACCTTGTTTATTTTTGGCTGTGCTGGGTCTGTTGCTGTGCAGACTTTCCTCTAGTTACAGAGAGCAGGGACTACTCTCCAGTTGCCACGCACAAGCTTCTCATTTCAGTGGCTTCTCTTGTTGCGGAGCACAGACTCTAAGGAGGTTGGGGTTTCAGTAGTTGTGGCTCTGGGGCTCTAGAGCACAGGCCTAATAGTTGCAGTGCATGGGCTTAGATGCTCCACAGCATGTGGGATCTTCCTGACCCAGGGGTCAAACCAGTGTCTTGTTACATTGGCAGGCTGATTTCTTTGCCACCAAGGCATGAGGGAAGCCCAGTGTGCTATCCTTTTTGTATATTGCTGGATTCAATATGCAAATATTTTGTTGAGGATTTTTGTTTCTGTTAAGCCCATGGCGGATATCGATCTGCAGCTTTCTTCTACTGTTCTTGCCTGATGCCGCTGTCAGAAGAATGCTGGCTACATAAAATGAGGAGGGGAGTGTTTCCCCCTTTTTTATTTTTTAGAAATGGTTAATTTACAGAATTGGTATTATTTCTTCTTTAAATTTTTGTTAGAACTCACCATTGAAACAATCTGGGGCCTAGAGTTTTCTTTGAAGGTTTTTAATCTATCCAGTTCCTTTAACAGATAAAGGAATATTCAAGCCATCTATTTCATGTTTAATGAGTTTGGGTAATTCATGTATTTCAAAAAATTACTTCATTTTATGTAAGTTGCCACATTTATAGACATAAAGCTGTGTACATTTATCCACTTAACAACAGAAGTTCTAGAGTGATATCATTCCTACTATTGGTAAAGTGCATCTGTTTTCTTTCTTGATCAGTCTGACTACAGTTTGTCAATCACAGTCATCTCAAAAAATAAAGCTAACTATAAACCTACTATAATCAAGACTCTGATGTTGGTTAAGAGATAAATATATAAATGAATGGAGCAGTACAGAGTCCAAAAATAAACCTATACAAATATAGCCAACTTATTTGTTCACAATGGAGAACTCTGAAGTTTCCAACAAATGGAATAGGGATAACTGAACATGACAGGGAAAGAAAGAACATCTACCTAAACCTAACAACTTGTACAAAATTATACCCAAAATAGATGATAAGTACAAGACCATAAAACTCTTAGAAGAAAACACATGAGATAATCCTCAGGGCCTGGGGTTAGGCAAAGAGCTCTTAGTCTACAAAAGAATAAATTGATAACTTGAACTTCATCAAATGTAGAGACTCAGCAGACTGAAAGAAAAATATTTGCAAATAACATTCAGTGATCCTGTATCTAGAACATATATAAAACTCAGACTCTAATAAAACAACCTACGTTTTTTAAATGGGCAAAAGACTTGAACAGACATATCACTAAAAAGGACATGTGATGGTATTTAAATAAGCACATGAAAGGTGTTCAGCATCATTAACCATTCAGTTCAGTTCAGTCGCTCAGTCGTGTCTGACTCTTTGCGACACCATGAATCGCAGCATGCCAGGCCTCCCTGTCCATCACCATCTCCCGGAGTTCACTCAGACTCACGTCCATGGAGTTCGTGATGCCATCCAGCCATCTCATCCTCGGTCGTCCCCTTCTCCTGCCCCAATCCCTCCCAGCATCAGAGTCTTTTCCAATGAGTCAACTCTTCGCATGAGGTGGCCAAAGTACTGGAGCTTCAGCTTTAGCATCATTCCTTCCAAAGAAATCCCAGGGTTGATCTCCTTCAGAATAGACTGGTTGGATCTCCTTGCAGTCCAAGGGACTCTCAAGAGTCTTCTCCAACACCACAGTTCAAACGCATCAATACTNAGATGGTCAACACCGAAATCAGATTGATTATATTCTTTGCAGCCAAAGATGGAGAAGCTCTATACAGTCAACAAAAACAAGACCAGGAGCTGACTGTGGCTCAGATCATAAATTCCTTATTACCAAATTCAGACTCAAATTGAAGAAAATAGGGAAAACCGCTAGACCATTCAGGTATGACCTCAATCAAATCCCTTATGATTATACAGTAGAAGTGAGAAATAGATTTAAGGGCCTAGATCTGATAGAATGCCTGATGAACTATGGAATGAGGTTCGTGACATTGTACAGGAAACAGGGATCAAGACCATCCCCATGGAAAAGAAATGCAAAAAAGCAAAATGGCTGTCTGGGGAGGCCTTACAAATAGCTGTGAAAAGAAGAGAGGCGAAAAGCAAAGGAGAAAAGGAAAGATATAAGCATCTGAATGCAGAGTTCCAAAGAATAGCAAGAAAAGATAAGAAAGCCTTCAGCGATCAATGCAAAGAAATAGAGGAAAAGAACAGAATGGGAAAGACTAGAGATCTCTTCAAGAAAAGGAGAGATACCAATGGCACATTTCATGCAAAGATGGGCTTAATAAAGGACAGAAATGGTATAGACCTAACAGAAGCAGAAGATATTAAGAAGAGGTGGCGAGAATACACAGAAGAACTGTACAAAAAAGATCTGCATGACCCAGATAATCATTAACCATTAGGAAAATTCAAACCATGATAAGATATTCACCTACTAGATAAGATAAGATACTCACCTACTAGAATGCCTAAGATAAAAAACACTGATAATACCAACTACCAACAGGGATGTAGAACATCTGGGACTTGCATACACTGCTGTCAGGTGTGCAAAGAGGTACACCCACTGTGAAGAACTATTTGGCAATTTTTTATAAAAGTAAACCTACTCAGCCATCAAAATGAATACATTTGAATCAGTTCTAATGAGGTGGATGAAACTGGAGCCTATTATACAGAGTGAAGTAAGCCAGAAAGAAAAACACCAATACAGTATACAACTGAGCGACTTCACTTTCACTTTTCACTTTCATGGATTGGAGAAGGAAATGGCAACATACTCCAGTGTTCTTGCCTGGAGAATCCCAGGGACGGGGGAGCCTGGTGGGCTGCCGTCTATGGGGTTGCGGAGAGTCAGACACGACTGAAGTGACTTAGCAGCAGTAGCAATGCATATATATGGAATTTAGAAAGATGGTAACGATAACCCTGTATGTGAGACAGTGAAAGAGACACAGATGTATAGAACAGTCTTTTGCACTTTGTGGGAGATGGCAAGGGTGGGATGATTTGGGAGAATGGCATTGAAACATATATAATACCATATGTGAAATGAATGGCCAGTCCAGGTTCGATGCATGATACAGGATGCTCGGGGCTGGTGCACTGGGATGACCCAGAGGGTTGGTATGGGAAAGGAGGTGGGGGGCGGTGTTCAGGATGAGGAACACGTGTACACCTGTGGTGGATTCATGTTGATGTATGGCAAAACCAATACAATATTGTAAAATAATTAGCCTCCAATTAAAATAATAAGTTTATATATATTTAAAAAAGTAAACCTACAGTATGACCCAGCAATCCCTCTCTTGATTGTTTACCCTAGAATAATTAAAACTTATATTTACATGAAAACTTGTATAACAGTTCTATACAGGCTTGCCAGAAACTTGAAACTGCCCAAATATCTATCTACAGTTGAATGGATCCATAATAGTCTGGTGTTTGCTCCATGCAGTATTATTCAGTAAGGAACAAAATAGCAATGCTCAGGAATGGAGGGTAAATTAAAAAAACAATACAATTGGCCAAAAAGAACTCAAAGACCCAGAAGACTGACCCTGTTCCCTCTCTGAGTTCACCCCTGCATCTTCCCACATGTACTTTTCTTTTCCAATGAACTTTTTACTTTTCTCTTTAAAAAAACTGGGCACTTGATGTATACAACTTCCATGAATATCAAAGGCATAGTGCTAAGTGGAAGAGAGATAACAAGAGGTTATATATTGGATATTTCCATTTCTATGACATTCTGGAGGAGATAATAGAATACGGAGAACAGGTCAGCGGTTTCCCAGGGTTAGTGTTGTGGTGAGGGTGTCACTATAAAATGGTAATGCAAGACTTTTTGAGGTGATGGAACCAGTCTGTATCCTGATTCTAACGATAATTACACAGATCTACATATATATTAAAGCTTATAGAACTCCAATGAAAACTTAAAAAGTAAATTTTTCTTGTAAAAGTTTTGGTAATTTAGTTGTACAATGTACAAATTATTTATACAAGGGTGTGGATGTATGATTATAAATTTTAAGTATATACAGTAAGGTGGGGGAGTTTTATTTTTATTATTTTTGGCTGCACTGTGAAGCACGCGGGATCTTAGTTCCCTGACCGAGAATGGGACCCACGCCCCTCTGCAGTGGAAGTGTGGATTCTTAACCACTGGGCCGCCAGGGAAGTCCCATCCCATTTAGTATTCTTTATTAATTTCCTGTGGGGCTTCTCAGGTGGCTCAGTGGTAAAGAGTCCACCTGCCAATGCAGGAGATACGAGTTCAGTCCCTGAGTCGGGAAGATCCTTTGGAGAAGGAAATGGCAACCCACTCCAGTATTCTTGCCTGGAAAGTCCCATAGACAGAGGAGCCTGCCGGGCTACAGTCCATGGGGTCACAAAGAGCTGGGCACGAGTGAGTGACCAAGCAGGAGCGCACACACGATACATCTTCTGTAATTGAATTTTACTTTAGGATGCCTTTTTTGTGTGTGGTAAAATATAAACACATAAATGGTACTGCTTTAACCATTTTTAAGTGGACAGTTCACTGGCATTAAGTACATTTTTACTGTTGTGAAAATGTCACCACCACCCATCCTCAGAGCGTTTTTCACCACCTTATACTGACACTCTGTATCCACTGAAGAAGAATAATTCCCTATCTTGCTTACCCCCAGCTCTTGGAAACCATGGTCCTACTTTCTGTTTCCATGTATTTGACTATCCTAAGTACACCATATAAATGGAATCATATGGTATCTGGTTTTTCGAGTCTGGCTAACTTCACCTAGTATAATGTTTTTAATGTTTGTCCATGTTGAAGCATATGTCAGAGACTCTTTCTTCTTGAAAGGTGAATAGTATCCACTGTATGTATATACCACATTGCATTTAACCATTTGTCCAATGATGTATTGGTTCCATATTTTGTCTTTTGTGAATAATGCTGCTGTGAACAAATATCTGTTTGAGTATCTGCTTCTGTTCTTTTGAGTATATATGCAGAAATGGAATTGCTGAATCATAATTATATGTTTAATAATTTTAAGGAACCACCATACCATTTTCCACAGCAACTGTACAATTTAAAATTTCCACTGGCATTTTTCCCCACTGACATTTTGTAAGAGGAAAGGTAAATATAAGTGTTCTTTAAAAACAATTTTATTTTATATTGAGGTATAGTTGATTTACATTTACAGTGTGTTAATTTCAGATGTACACAAAGTGATGCTATTATACATATATCTATTCTTTTTCAGATTGTTTTCCTACTTAGGTTATTACATAATATTGAGTAGAGTTCCCTGTGCTGGACAATAGAACTGCCATGTTTTTTTAAGCCAAGAATAAATATATTTGCATTGGGGCAAGAATTATATAGTTAAATCATTTTTAAGTTTATGTGTAAAATTCTATGATTCTATTACAACTAATTTAATGGTAAAGAAGACTTATGAACTGATTTACAAAATTAATCATAATTTCCAAAGTTGTTTCTGGGAGAAAATGCCTTCATAGATTGCTTGTGTTGACTTAGAAAGTTTTTTTTAACTTGGAAATGCCAATACGGAGACTATCTAGACTATATTTAAATCAGTGCAGTAACCTGATTTAATGGAATCAGTCTGCCGCCTTGTGGAATTTTAATGCAACTTCCAGTTTTATAAACAGACGTGAAACTGAAGTCGCTCAGTCATGTCTGACTCTTCGAGACCCCATGGAGTGTAGCACACCAGGCTCCTCTGTCCATGGGATTTCCCAGGCAAGAGTACTGGAGTGGGTTGCCATTGCCCAAACAAAGGATGGCCATAATTTAGAGATGATTCCACTTGTGTTCAATAATTGTTTTGTTTTGTTTTAGTGTCAATTTAAAGAACCAGTTTTTAAGATTTATTTTTAATTGGAGGATAATTGCTTTGCAATACTGTGTTGGTTTCTTCCATATAACAGTGTGAATCAACCCTAAATACACATATGTCCCCTCCATCCTGAACCTCCCTCCCACCACCCAAACCAGCCCACCCCTCTAAGTTGTCACAGAGCACCGGGCTGAGCTCCCTGTATTACACAGCAACTTCCCACTAGCTATCTGTTTCACACGTGGTAAATATGAATATGAATATATTTCAATGCTACTCTCTCAATTCATCCCACCCTTTCCTTCTCCTGCTGTGTCTGTAATTCTGTTCACTATGTCTGTGTCTCTATTCCTGCCCTGCAAATAAAAAGAGCCAGTTTCATTTAATGTATCCATATAAGATCTATATGAGGATATCAATAACCTCAGATATGCAGATGATACCATCCTTATGGCAGAAAGCGAAGAGGAACTAAAAAGCCTCTTGATGAAAGTGAAAGAGGAAAGTGAAAAAGTTGGCTTAAAGCTCAACATTCAGAAAACTAAAATCATGGCATCTGGTCCCATCACTTCATGGGAAACAGATGGGGAAACAGTGGAAATGTTGTAGCCACGCGTTCTGGGAAACAAACTCACTCAGAAGGACAGTGCAGGTAGTGGAGTGCAGTTTATTACACCGGCGGGCCCAAGGCAGAGTCTCCTCTTAGCCAAGGACCTGACCAGCATTTGTGAAAATCTTATACTCCAGGTGTACGAGTCTGAACCCACCACTCCAAATTCTTACATAAATTCTTACATAAATCAAGGAAAATACAATCCCATTAACCCCATCATACATATGGTATGTGCTCATGTGCTCAAACAATTAGCCAATAATCAATAAACCCGAGGTTACACTCCGATAGATACAGAAAAATTTATGGCCTGTCTGGAGGAAGGGTTGATTAGTGTATGTTTTCTCTTAGGCGATGAGTAACCTAGATATGATCTTCAAGGTTCCCCTGTCTTGAGGGGGTCTTATCCTTCTGTTGTTGTTTTCATAGGCACTAAACACAGAGTTCAAAGTCCATTGGAAAGGTGGCTGAGCATGATCAGCATGAACAGGCTTAAGATGGAGTCCAGGCCCTATGAATTCCTTCTTCAGAAACAGTGTCAGACTGTATTTTGGGGGGCTCCAAAATCACTGCAGATGGTGATTGCAGCCATGAAATTAAAAGACGCTTACTCCTTGAAAGAAAAGTTACGACCAACCTAGATACTATATTCAAAAGCAGAGACATTACTTTGTGGACTAAGGTCCGTCTAGTCAAGGCTATGGTTTTTCCAGTGGTCATGTATGGATGTGAGAGTTGGACTGTGAAGAAGGCTGAGCGCCAAAGAATTGATGCTTTTGAACTGTGGTGTTGGAGAAGACTCTTGAGGGTCCCTTGGACTGCAAGGAGATCCAACCAGTCCATTCTGAAGGAGATCAGCCCTGGGATTTCTTTGGAAGGAATGATGCTAAAGCTGAAACTCCAGTACTTTGGCCACCTCATGTGAAGAGTTAACTCATTGGAAAAGACTCTGATGCTGGGAGGGATTGGGGGCAGGAGGAGAAGGGGACGACAGAGAATGAGATGGCTGGATGGCATCACTTGACTTGATGGACGTGAATCTGAGTGAACTCTGGGATTTGGTGATGGACAGGGAGGCCTGGCATACTGCGATTCTGTGTCGCAGAGTCGAGCACAACTGAGTGACTGAACTGACTGAAAAGTATTTTCTCTTCTTGTTTAGGAGGAATACATAAAACACGGGAATTGAGTGTCATGGAAAAAGATTCAAATCGCTCTTTTACCACATAAGAGATTGCATATTGCAGAACTTCTCATTCTTAAGAGAAAATGCAATTTAAAATTGTCTACAATTTATATGAACCTTGAAAATATTACGCTGAATGAAATAAGCCAGAAACAAAAGGACAAATATTGTATTTCTCCTTTTTTATTGTATGGAGTTATAATTTAAAAAGAAAAAATCTCTTCCACTTTATCTTAGTTGTAAACATTTAGCAAATGGAAAGTAATTATGAAGTAATAATAGCAATGAGACTTCTCTGGCAGTCTGGTGGTTAAGACTCTGACCTCCCAATGCAGGGGTCAAGGTTTCAATCCCCAGTCTGAAAAATAAGACCTCATATGTTGCATGGCTCAGCCGAAAAGAAAAAAAAAAAGAATAATAACATTTATTAAGGTCTGCTGTAGTCCTGAACATAATTCTCTCAGTTCACATAACAACTCTGCAGTACAGACCTGATTAATTTCATACTGCAGATAAGGAAAATGAAGCTCAGTTAAATTCATTGGTGTGACAAAAGTCTCAGCACTACTTGATGCCACAGAAAAGGCTTCAGGTCCTATCAGTTTCCAAAGCTGAAACATTGGGGGGAGTTCTCACTGGGCACCCCATCTTAAAAAGGATTTCCTGATCTGTTGTCTGATGTCCTTTCTTGCCATTTCCTTTGAATTACCTGATTCCACATTAGAGATGTGTCTCATGTCCTGAACTCTGCAAGGCTGGCTGGCCTTGGACTTTTTCTCCAATTCACAGGAAAATACGAGGTGCTGAATAGGGTGGCAAGACAGAGCAAGGTGATTGCCTCCCAGACAGACTGGGCTTGCTAGGCTGCACCATAAAACACCAGGCTTTGAACAAAGAGGAACCATTCTAGTATTCCAGGACTTGGCCAGAACATACTCTAATGGTTCAAGAGAAACACTGCCAAATGGGCATGTTTATAGCTGTCAGCCCAACGTAGCGATGGATCTGAAAGTCATTCATTCAGCAAATACTTACTGAGCTTTGACAATGATCAGATGATAGTCTATGTAATATTTTATTAAGTATTGAAACAGACAAAAAAACCCCTCCCCTAATAGAGCTTTCATTCTAGAAGAACAGGCAGACAATAAGATACATAGGTAATTAAGGCGTGTATTAGAAGGTGTTTTTAAAGGGATTATAGAATCAGATGTTTCTCCTGAAAAGAAAAGACCAAAGGAAAATATTCCTAAATATTGTTAGTCAACAAAACATAAAATTGCCAGTCAATTCTCATCCTATCTTGGCTAAGTAGCAGCATTTGACATAGTTGACCATTCCCTTCTTCTAATGCATTCTTTGGATTTCAGGATTCCCCACTACTGCTTTCCTCCTATCCCAATGGCTAATATCCTTTGGCTATTTTTAGGTTATTTCTTCTCATTTTCCCAACCTCTAAACACAGGAGTCCCCTGAGACCTTCCTCTGTCAGTCTGCATTCATTAATTAGTGAGTTCATGCAGTCTCATGATTTTAAATACTGTATATCACCAAACTCCAAAATTGTAACTCCAGCCCTGACCTCTCCTCTGAACTAGGACTTTCCTGATAGCTCAGTTAGTAAGGAATCCACCTGTAGTGCAGGAGACCCCGGTTCGATTCCTGGGTTAGGAAGATCCCCTGGAGAAGGGAAAGGCTACCCACTCCAGTGTTCTTGGGCTTCTCTTGTGGCTTAGCTGGTAAAGAATCTGCCTGCGATGGGGGAGACCTGGGTTCAATCCCTGGGTTGAGAAGATCCCCTGAAGAAGGGAAAGGCTACCCACTCCAGTATTCTGGCCTGGAGAATGCCATGGACTGCATAGTCCATGGGGTGGCAAAGAGTCAGACACAACTGAGCGACTTTCACTGTCTTTCTTTCATATCACCAAACTCCAAAATGGTAATTCCAGCCCAGACCTCTCCTCTGAACTGTAGGCTATTCAGTTGCTTACCCAACATCTTCACTTATAACTGCAAATTTAACATGAATTTGTTTCTTCCTGCTTAAGGAACCTGCCTTCCCACTGTCTTCCCACAGTTAATGACAATGGTCAGCCTTCCACTTTCAGCTCAGGCTGTGAACCCTAATGTCTTCCTTGACTTTTCTCTCTTTCAAACCTTGCCTTCTTAGTAAATTTGGCCTGTTCTACTTGCCAAATATATCCAGAACCCTCAGTGTTTCTAGCCTAGTCTCACTCACCATCATCCTTCACAGGATTATCACAAGCACATGTTTCTCCTGCTTTTCGGAAAGTTCAAGTTTCACCACTTTGCTTTTTGGAAAATATCTACTAACTGAAAGAAATCTCAAGAGGATTTTTCGCTTTTATGGAAAAAAAGAGAAAGGCGAAAACAGTGTTTAGCAGCTAGTGGGTTACTGAGCCTGCACCCAAAGCTGGAGAATGGCACCAAGCTACACTCAGCATCTCAGCATCAAGGCATGTCAGGTTTTCACTGTTAGCATGAGCATCTGTGCTTTATCGTGATTTATTTTTTTCCATTATTAGCAAGCTGTGTCCTAAGGTAATTGCTTTTTCGCCTTCCATCATTTCAGCTTAGAAAAAGTTTTATAGGATCACTCTGCTTTCAGATAGCCAGGGAAACCTGTGCCCCATCCCTCTCCTAACCCCTTGGTCCAGCCCCTTCAATCTCGTCTTGACATGGCATCTAGAGTGTTGGCTTTTAAAAACTGAAATGTAAGTTAAGACCGTGTCCTTTTTCTGTTCAACACTTTCCAACAACTTCATTTTGCAGAATAAAAGCCCAGGTCCTAGCAGTGCTATGGGACTGTCCTTCCCTCCCCAGCCCTGGTTTACTCTCTGCCCTCTCTTATGACTCTCCTCTCTGATCATCCCGCCCTGGTTTACTCTCTGCCCTCTCTTATGACTCTCCTCTCTGATCATCCCGCCCTAGTTTTCCCTCTGCCCTCTCCTATGACTCTCCTCTCTGATCATCCCGCCCTGGATTTCCCTTTGCCCTCTCCTATGACTCTCCTCTCTGATCATCCCACTCCAGCAATAAGAGCCCTCCTTGCTGTTTCCTGAGCCACCCCAGGCACGCTCCTGTGTTAGCATCATTTCATTTGTCCTTCAGTCAGCTTGACACACCATGAAATAACTGCTTGGCTCCTGCTTTCCCGCCTTCAGATTTTCAAGTGTCATCTCAGTGAGGCTTTCCCTGGCTAAACATTTAAAAACTTCTAACTCACATCAACACTCCCCCACGGCCCCACCGACCCCGTTTACTTTTCCCCACGGCACTCAACCCAACACACCATATAGCATTTACATACACCGTTCACTCTTCACCTCCATATAAGTTCTATGAGGGGCAGTGATTTCTGTGCATTTTATTCATTGCTCCGCCCCTAGGGCCCAGCTCCAAGCAGCTGTTCAGTATATCAGTGTCCTCCAGGTGGGCCATAGTTACAAAACAGCAGTTAAACGAGCTTGTTTGCCGGCCTGTTGCAAAGTGGGAGAAGGGGCCCCAGGAGAGACTGTGGAGCGACTCTAGCTGTTAGCAAGGACTTAGAGCAGTAAGTATATTAGGGAGAGATTTCAAGGAAGTGGGGATTTACTCTGGATTGGACGCTGCCCAGAAGCTGTAATAACTCCCTGGTTGGGTATCTTAATGAGTTTTTTCAGGATAGAGGGAAGAGTGCAAGCCTAATACTGTAACTGGTAAAGCAGCAGCAGTTATATTAACAGGGAGAGGGGGGATGTTCTGTTTTTTTGTGGTTTACACAGTAACCCTGTTTTTTATAACTGCTTAGGTAAGATTAATGAAGTGATCTGGTTTTGTTTTGTTTTACCTCATGCTGTCAAGGTCACAGAGTGGTCTAGACTGACGTAGGTGCTCTGTGAAATTGTTTATGTCCATCAAGGAAAATACCTTGCCTATCAGTGAGTGCCAGGCCAATGACTGATGCCACCTAGACCTGGCTGAGAGGACCAGGCTAGTTCCCAAGGTTAGTGGTTGCTTTTTTCTTATTCAAGCATACATTTTAAAAACTGATTAAATGAGTGAATTATGATGATGGTCTTCATATACCTGAAGGGCTGTCACTTGAAAGTAAAATAGGCTCATTTAATAAGAATTCAGAGGGTGAAGTTGGGACAATGGGTAAGTTACAGAGTGAGCAAGTTTCCACTCACCATAAAAGCTTAAAAAAAAATGAGGCCCTCAGTAGAAAGAATTCCAGTGACTTGACTTCTGAACGGAGGCTGGTGATATAATGGGTTAGGATATTATAGACATAACTAAGGCACTGATTAGAAGCCTGGACTAATTGCCTTCAATTTGTATGAAGCTCTGTTAAGATCTCCCAAAGCTTGCTTGGCCTTCCAGTATCCTTCCTGTGGAGTTCCCAAGAAGAATCAGACAGTGGCTCCAAGCTGTTGTAGGTCCTTTGATGATTCACAGTCCAGAAGTGGAGACAGACAAGGAAGCCAACATCTGCAGTGCAGTGCATTCCCTCCTCCCCCAACTGCAGTAACCTCTATCCTATTTTATGTCTCTATGGATTTGCCTGTACTAGTTACTTATGGGGCTTCCCCTGTGGCTCAGGGGTAAAGAATTTCCCTGCTATGCAGGTACTATGGGATTCCCTGGTGGCTCAGATGGTAAAGAGTCTGCCTGCAATGCGGGAGACCTGAGTTTGATCCCTGGGTCAGGAAGATCCCCTGGAGGAGAAAATGGCAACCCACACCAGTATTCTTGCCTGGGAAATCCCATGGACAGGGGAGCCTAACGGGCTACAGTCCATAGGGTTGCAAAGACTTGGACATGAATGAGCACCTTCGCTTTCATGCATGGTTTGATCCCTTGGTTGGGAAGATCCCCTGGAGGAGGACATTGCAACCCACTCCAGTATTCTTCCCTGGAGGATTCCATCAACAGAGGAGCCTGGCGGGCTACAGTCCATAGGGTTGCAAAGAGTCAGACGGAAGCGACTTAGCATGCATGCACAGGTACTTCATATAATTGGAATCATGCAGTATTTGTCCTCTCGGTTGGACTTATTTCATTCAGCACATTTTCAAAGTTCACCTCTGTCGTAACATATATCAGAATTTCACTCCTTTTTATGGTTGAATGTTATCACATTGTATGCATATACTACATTTTGTTTGTCCACTGGTCTGTTGAGTCAAGCCAATTTTATTTTGTTTATTTTTTTAATATTTGTTATTTATTTGGCTGCACCAGGTCTCAGTTACAGCACGTAGCATCTTCCTTCGTGGCATCTTTAGTTGTGACATGTGGGAGGTTTTTTGTTTTTTGTTTTAGTTGTAGCCTGTGCACTCTTAGTTGAGGCATGTGGGATCTAGTTCCCTGAACAGGGATTGATCTCAGGTCCCCTTCAATGGGAGCGTAGAGTCTTAGCCACTGGACTACCAGGGAAGTCCCAACTCAAACCAGTTTTGAAAGGAGCTTCTTTATTTGGGGAAGGAAAGGCCAGGTGTTTGCAGGAAGGATAGTTTGCATGATAAATGAATAGAGCAGTGGAAAATGGAATTGTACAGGATTTGGGAAATAATTAGCAAAGTTTTATCACTGCTTGAGGGCTCAGGAACACAGAGAGGGGAGCTGTGGCTGACGGGGCTGCTGAGAATGGTAGAACTGAGTTAATAAGAGCCTTGCATGCCATGCTAAGACTATGACCTTTTTCTTATAGACAAGGGAGACACATTGGAGGTCCCGCCCCTACCCCAATCAAAATCTGTTTATTTATTATTTTTTCTCATTATACAAATAATACATGCTTGTGGTCAAAAAATCAAACCATACTGAAATATAAACATTGGAAAGAAGAGATTACCATTTTCTTACTCATATCGCTAACCACTATTAAAATTTTGATGTATATCCCATATTAAAACTCACTAGCTGAAGACCATAAGAACCATTTAAAGTTAAAATTAGGTTCATTTAGCTTGCTGCAGCAAGGAAGAGCCCACCCCAGGAGATGTATAGGGATGTGTGGGGAAGGGATGTATCATTAAGAAGGTATGAGGAAGAGTTTATTACAAGATCTGAGCTTATGCTGGCGGATTCTAAGGAGTCTTTAGGAAAACAGGAACCTGTCCTGGATTGGGTGCTGTCAGGACACAGGGACAATTTGGTAGATCTTTGGTAATTTTTATCTGGACTGCCAAAGGATTAAGATTGGGCAGGAGCTATCATTGGTAAAGAAGCTGTAATCATTCTTGTAGGTATAAGAGGAAGATTTTAGCCATTTTGATGGCTTCAGTGGGGACTTGTTTCACTTCAGTCTCAGCATGACCTTGTCTGGTTATTGTTTATATCCTGTAAGGCCTAACTTGTTTTGTTAGGAACATTACAGCCTGTGTGCTCAGTCACTCAGTCGTGTCTCACTCTTTGTGACCCTGTGGACCGCAGCTGCCAGGGTCCTCTGTCCATGGAATTTTCCAGGCAAGACTACTAGAGTGGGTTGCCATTTCCTACTCCAGGACATTACAGCCTAGAGTGAAAATTAATAAAGGTAAACCTCACTAAAGTGGAAAGATTGAGGGTAGGAGGAGAAGGGGACAACAGAGGACGATGGTTGGATGGCATCACCGACTCAATGGACATGAGTTTAAGCAAGCTCCAGGAGATGGTGAAGAGCAGGGAAGCCTGGCGTGCTGCATCCCAAGGGGTCCCAGAGTCGGACACGACAGTAACTGAACAACACTCAAATGGAGTTGGGAGGCCAGAAGGGGGAGCACTCACACACCTATCACTGGATTCCCCAAAGGAAGAGAAACCCTGTCTCTCCAGCAGAAGCCACACTGCTACCACCAGAAGGAGGGGAAATTTTTTTGTCCTTGCCTGGCAACAGCCCAGCCAATGAGAAAGCCACTATATTTCAAACTCCCATTTCTTTCAATGGACCTTCTGCTTCTAACAGCTCCTCCCAACTTTCCCTTCTCTGTAAGAGTTTTCAGTCTTGTTTTACTGAGCTAACTTATGGCATACCACAGTTGTATGTCCTGAAGATCCCCCACAGGGTCACAAGGAGTCAGACATGACTGAAGTGATTTAACACACGCAAGCTGTTCCCAAATACACTCATTGTGCTGGTAAAAATAACTGGTTGTTTTTATTGTTTTAGGGTAACACTAGCTATCAGCTTTCAGATTATCTTTTTACTTTCTCAGTTCCGTATTTTAATCCAGGGCAGATGAAGTCAGCCTGCAGGATATTTCACTCTGAAATTCAGATCTACTGTCAAAATTCCATTCATCAGAAGGTTGTTTAGAGAACATTATCTGCTGTTGAACTGAAGTCAGAGCTTCATATTCCTTTTTTAGCAGATGAGCTGTTGGATCAGATGTGACAATGGCTTTATGGCAGTATTTATGTGTATGGGGAAAACATGTACAGGCCAAAGTACCTGACTTCCTCATTTCTTGTTTTCTGAAACATTTTGGTATTATTAAAGATTCTGGAGAAGCCTATAGAAATGTAAGTACATTTTTCTTTTACAATAATATATATTCTACATTGAGAGGTCAATATGATATCCAGAACAACTCTGTTTTGATCATTGCCTGCTCACGTTTATGAAATGTTGAGTTTCGAAGACTTGGGTGGCATTCACTTGCCTTTCCCATTACTTCTCTACTGCAACATATAGCATCCCCCTTCCTCCACTTTGATGAAGACAGAAACATCCCTTCCCGGTTGTGAAATGACAGGGATGTTAGACTTGTGAATGTCTTGTCTATTGTGGTGTAAGCCATATAAAAAGTTGTTAGTAGGGAATCCCCTAATGGTCCAGTGGTGGGAACTCCATGCTTCCACTGCTGGGAGCACAGGTTCAATCCCTACATGGTAAGGCCAAAAAAAAAATTGTTATTAATTGAATTTAGGGTTCCCTGGTGGCTTCGTGGTAGAGAATCTGCCTACCAATGCAGGAGACATGGGTTCTATCCCTGGGTTGGGAAGATTCCCTGGAGAAGGAAATGGCAGCCCACTCCAGTATTCTCACTTGGGAAATCCCATGGACAGAAGAGCTTGGCCGGTTACAATCCATGGGGTCACAAAGAATTGGACACAACTTAGCAACTAAATAACAACAAATTGAATTTAGTTAACCAGAAATCAACTGATGGTGGAAAAGATACTAGAGGGGACTGGGTGGCACTCAAAGGAAAGTGGATACAAACCCAACAGTTAGTTTTATTACATGTTTTAGCTAAAAGACAAGAAAATCACATTAGGCGTTAGGTATTATACCAAGGACTAACTGAAGGTAAAAAGTGGGAAACATCCAACAGGATGCTTTGAAACATGTCTGTGGGTTGTTGGTGCTCCTTCCATCAAGAGGAGGTCTCTATTGTGCTTCCAACACAGAGGGTACAGGTTTGATGCTTGGTCAGGGAACTAAGATCTCACATGCCATGTGATGCAGTCAAACATTAAAAAAAAAAAAAAAAAAAGTAGAGTCTATGTCCTACTCCCATGAATGGGAGTGGGCTTTGACTGTGTTGTCTAATGGAAAAGATAGAAGCAACTTTGTGTGACCTCCAGTTGCCCCTGGGACACTCACTCTAGGAGACTTCTGCAGTCGTCTAGGAGATCTGTGTATGCTGGAGCTGCCATGTGGAGAGATCATGTGAAGAGGAAGGAGGGAGAGAGGGAGGGAAGTGGAGAAAGAGAGAGAGGTGAAGAGGAGGAAGAGGAAGAAGAGGAGGAGATGGGAAGATAAGAAGAGAGAAAGGAGGGGAAGAGATGGATCCGAAGGCTCTAGCTCTTTCACCTCCCAGTGGTTTGAGTCTCACCAGCCCAGGCATCAAACATGAGCAAAGAATCCTTTGAGGTGACTCTAGCCACAATCTGACTGTGACCGAATAAATGCTAACTGACCTTGGTCATTCCTCAGGTTTTTGAGCTAAAATAAAATGATTGTAATTGTTTGAAAAGTCACTCTTTTGGGACGGTTTAATATGCTTCACGAGACAACTGGAACAATGAATTGATGATGGCTTGTGTCCCTCTAATTGAGAGACTTGAACCCAGGGATGAATACCTCGGAATTTTACTGTCATGCAACTTGATACCAGCACTTGCTTAGGTCTTTTTAATTGAAATTTTCTCTGATCATCTTCATAACCTAAAAGCTCCTGGTCTAAAAGTATATAGAAGCTGGCTAGGTGACTGGTGAAGACAGTAGCCAGGCATACCTTTTGGTGATAAGATTGAACAGCTTTCCCTCATTTATTATATTTAGTACTATTATCAGAATAGAGGGGAGTAATATATTGTATAAAGGATTAATTTGTAATAACCTGAGAGCGTTGGAAAAAATCTCTCTACTCTTTCAGTTCATAAAATGTATTACACACGTTACCATTTGACAAGAACATTCAAATCTGGAAACTTGTAAGTGAAATCTTTTGTACCCTGTTACTGTATGTCTTTGTATATGAACATCAGTATGCTTCTTTTAACTGGAGAAATACACCATTGAACATAAGTTTATTAGTGATTTACATATACAGAGCACAAGGAATTATAGCTATCATCTTCTAATAACCTAAAATAGAGTATAATCTACAAAAATGCTGAGTCACTATTTGTACACCTGAAAGTAATATAATATTGTAAATCAACTACACTTCAAAAAAATAAAAAATTCTTAAGTTAAAAAAAAACTTACACAAAATTTAACTTAAGACTGAGCTTTTTTAGCTTGTAAGTTTTCTTTTATCCTAAGTTTGGCAAACATAAGAGCCCTCATAACCGTTTGGGTCCATTACAATGTGGAGAATGTGAAATAAATGTAGTCATTGCTATTAGGTTTCTCTTTTTTTTTTTTACTGAAATAAAATGCACATAACATAAAATTAACCATTTGAAAACATACATTAATCGCATTTAGTACATCTTTGGGCTTCCATGGTGGCTCAGACAGTAAAGAATCAGCCTGCAATGCAAGAGACCTGGGTTTGATCCCTGGGTCGGGAAGACTCCTTGGAGGGGAATGGCTATCAAGACCAGTATTCTTGCCTGCAGAATTCCACGGACAGAGGAGACTGGCAGGCTAAGTCCATGAGGTGGCAAAGAATTGGACATGACTGAGTGACTAACACTAACATACATCTACAATGTTTTGCAGCCCCTGCTTCAAATAAATAGGTCTATTTGATGCCTACTTGGTGGAAAGTTCTTAAGCAGTGCTTCTCAAAACATGGCTTAGGCATTCCTGTGGTTTCTTATGTACCTTTTTTTTGCATTCATATTTAGAATATGACAGTATCTCCTCTTCTGTTTCTCTTGTGATGTATCATAATTCAGACAAATGCTATGTCAAAATGTGCTGAATTAATTATGAGAATTCTGAAATTAGTTTTTAATTCTGTAAGTAATACATCAATATGTTCTTATAAAAGATGAAAACAATTCAGAGCTTAAGGGCGCCAATTCTTATCCTGTCTTTCAGTTCAGTTCAGTTCAGTCGCTCAGTCGTGTCTGACTCTATGCGACCCCATGAATCGCAGCATGCCAGGCCTCCCTGTCCATCACCATCTCCCAGAGTTCACTCAGACTCACATCCATCGAGTCCGTGATGCCATCCAGCCATCTCATCCTGGGTCGTCCCCTTCTCCTCCTGCCCCCAATCTCTCCCAGCATCAGAGTCGTTTCCAATGAGTCAACTCTTCACATCAGGTGGCCAAAGTACTGGCGTTTCAGCTTCAGCATCATTCCTTCCAAAGAAATCCCAGGGTTGATCTCCTTCAGAATGGACTGGTTGGATCTCCTTGCAGTCTAAGGGACCCTCAAGAGTCTTCTCCAACACCACAGTTCAAACACATCAATTCTTTGGCGCTCAGCATTCTTCACAGTCCAACTCTCCCATCCATACATGACCACAGGAAAAACCATAGCCTTGACTAGACGGACCTTAGTTGGCAAAGTAATGTCTCTGCTTTTGAATATACTATCTAGGTTGGTCATAACTTTTCTTCCAAGGAGTAAGCGTCTTTTAATTTCATGGCTGCAGTCACCATTTGCAGTGATTTTGGAGCCCAAAAAAATAAAGTCTGANGAAGGGTGGGGTGAGGGGGCGAGGCCGCGGCGGGGGCGGCGAGAGTCTCCTCCGCTCAGCCCCACCGCGTGGGACGGCGCAAACGCGGTGCCGGAGGGATGTCCGCTTTCACCGAGGCGGCGCTGGAGAAGAAGCTGTCGGAGTTGAGCAACTCGCAGCAGAGCGTGCAGACCTTGTCCCTGTGGCTCATCCACCATCGCAAGCACTCGCGACCCATCGTCACCGTGTGGGAGCGCGAGCTGCGGAAAGGTGAGTCGGCCGCTCCTCGCCCCCGGCCTCTTCCCTGGCGCCTCCGGGACCCCGCGCCCCGCGCTCCTTGGGACCCCCACTCCCCCAGCGACCCCAGCCCCCGGGTGCCCCGCACCGCCCCTACCCGGCGCCCCGGGCTCCCTGGCGTCGGTGGGCTGCCGGCGAGCAGGAGCGGCGTGCACCGCGCTTCCTGCGAAGCGATGTTTAGTAGGTGTTGTTGGATAAGATATAAAGGATTAGTGCTGCTGTTTAACGTGGAAACGGTAGCCAGGGGCTCAGGACTCCGCTACTAATTACACTCAAATTTAGCAGTCAGGTTTTTTGTTTTTTTTCATTGTGTACAGTCTAATGGTTGTGTACAGTCTAATGGAGGATAGGGGGAAGGGCAAAATTGGGAAGTATGGAAAGTAAAAGATTGTTATGGGGTTGGGAGATAATTTTATTTCTATAACACAAAACTCAATCTTGTAAAATCAAGAGAGGAATCAGAGTTTTTAGACTGGGGGAGTCTAAAATAAGATGCATGATGTAATGGAAAGAATCCTGAATTTGTGGATTTTAGAGGACTAGATTTTAGGAGGACCTGGATTAGGGAGATTTCTTAATTTCTGGATTGCAAGTGGCTCACCTGAAAATGTATTAGTTAAGTGATCTAAGGTGCTTTCTTGCTCTATTATTACACGTCTTTAGGGTAGTGTCTTTATTTTACAAAGCATTCGATAGTGCTTCTGTAAGTGAAGTTAACTTTTTTCCAGCTGAAATCTGCTGTCACTAAAATATCTAGAAGAATCATTTCATTACTGCAGAGCAAATTTACCCAGGAGAACTGATTCTATGATGGTGCGACTGAAAATTAAAATATTTGATCTGCTTAGTCTGGATTTATACCTTAATTCATTGGATAAATAGAGTAGACTCTTAATTGTTGTTTCAGGCATCCTGATGTACCTGATATTAAGTAAGCATTTTAGCAGTTATTAATCAAATAGATGCTTGTGTACTGATCCATACGAAAGCCATATGTTGTATTAATACCATATCCAAATTATTTATATAGAATGGAGACAAGCTGTGATTTTCTTGTGTATTTGCTTGTTGTTAATTACTTAGAAAAAACTGATGTAGAGTCCTGTTTTTCACTTCATATGTTAAGTAATTGGCCCTCATGGAGAAATTCACTTGTGAGTGACCAAAAAGGTTTGAGAAACATAGATATAAATGTCTGGAAAATAGCTATGAATTTTGAGAAGGCAAGAATTATCTTTGCTTATCTACCTTACCGGATATGAAAATCAGCAACAGTTTTATATTGTTTATGTTGGAGGGGAGGGAGAAAGAGCAAAAGGATTGTTACCCAGACTATTCTTAAGAACTACCACAGATCAGGAGAGAAGTGGCCATACTGTTAAAGGCATTTCACATAAGCAGAAACCTGAAAGACCAGTAAATGATACTCATCTTACTAATCAAGAAGACAGAAGTCAATGAAGTACTGCATTAGAACGTTTGGTTTGCAAAGTTTAAAAGTATGACAGAGAATTCCCTGATGATCCAGTGGTTAAGGCCCCAAAGCTTTCACTGTGGGAAGTGGGGAGAGTACTGAGTTTGATCCCTAGTCAGGCAACTTAAGATCCTGCAAACGGAGGGAGGATGGCCCCGCAAAATGTATGACAGTGCCAAGGATTGGTGAGGAGGACAGGAAACAAGAACTCTCTTACACTGCTGATGCTAGTTGTGAAAAAGGAGATGAACTTAGTAACGTCTAATGAAGTTGAAGGCAAATGTCCTTTGACCTACTAGTTCTATGAATATATCATGGAGACTCAAGAAATTATTGTAGCCTGTTAATAAAAATAGATAAACAGTGTAGACATCTCATTAGACTATGGACAAATGTATTTTTACATTCATACAATATTAATATAACACAGTTTTCATGAATTAACTAGATCTACATGAAACAACATGATGAATTAAAAAACAACCAACAAGCAAAATGTTGAGCTAAGAAAGCAAGGTGCAGACCATTATGCCATATAGTGAAAGTTTGAAAACATGCTTGATCCCATGGGCCAAGATAGTGGGAGAGAGGCAATGAAAACAGATCTGTGTAGCAAATAGTACATATATTTGAAACATTTTTTGAAACACGGGGGAAACTGATAAGATTCTCCGTTAGCTGACTTTGGGAATGTTTTCATAGGTTTAAATATTCCATAAATAGAAAAAATTAAAGGCATATAAATAGATGCTTTAGGGGAGAGAAGTGTTGGGTGTTGATGGTGAAGATAGAAATGATGGTAATTGTGGAGGTGATCATGCTGCTGCATTTTTCAGTGTGATGTGGGATTTTCTGCCAAGTGTTCTTTCTGTGACATGATTGTGCCTTTGTAGGGCACACATAACCTTTATGTCCTCCGTGTTCTCTGCAGTTTTGCTTATCAACTTTAGGATCCTTTATTTTCTTTAGTATAATGATGATGACAGTAATTTACTGAGTACCAGGCATTGTTTTAGACATCTTACTGTGGTATCTTGAATCCTCACATTATCTCTGCAGAAAAAGTATTTTACAAAGGATTGATCAAATTTGGAATGTCAAGAAATAAACTAAGGAAAATTAGTTGAACATTTTGTATTAAGCTTGGCATTTTTTAGTTTCTTCAAGTGGTTAAATGACATTGGTAGGGAAAAGTACTGATCAAAATATAAGAACGAGTAGGTGAAATGCTATGTCAGATGCAATTATGACGATTTCCCCTGCTTGTCTGCTTATCTTTGTCTCCCTGAAAGAAAGATAATTTCTTTTTGGAGAGATGTACCCCAGGTCCCTTAAGAAGAACAAAGTAGCTATATCCTTGATACATACAACACAGTGTAACCAAAAACAGAAGTGGGCATTTTCTTGTTTTGTAACAGCTCTGTTGAGATATAACTGCCACAATAATTAGAGCTTTATTGAGGTACAATTAACCTACCCTACAAGCATTCAGTTCAGTTCAGTTCAGTTGCCCAGTCGTGTCTGACTCTTTGCGACCCCATGAATCACAGCACGCCAGGCCTCCCTGTCCATCACCAAATCCCGGAGTTCACTCAGACTCATGTCCATCGAGTCAGTGATGCCATCCAGCCATCTCATCGTCTGTCGTCCCCTTCTCCTCCTGCCCCCAATCCCTCCCAGCATCAAAGTCTTTTCCAATGAGTCAACTCTTGTCATGAGGTGGCCAAAGTACTGGAGTTTCAGCTTTAGCATCATTCCTTCCAAAGAAATCCCAGGGTTGATCTCCTTTAGGGTGGACTGATTGGATCTCCTTGCAGTCCAAGGGACTCTCAAGAGTCTTCTCCAACACCACAGTTCAAAAGCATCAATTCTTTGGCGCTCAGCTTTCTTCACAGTCCAACTCTCCCATCCATACATGACCACAGGAAAAACCATAGCCTTGACTAGATGGACCTTTGTTGGCAAAGTAATGTCTCTGCTTTTGAACATGCTATCTAGGTTGATCATAACTTTCCTTCCAAGGAGTAAGCATCTTTTAATTTCATGGCGGCTTACCATCTGCATTGATTTTGGAGCTCCCCAAAATAAAGTCTAACACTGTTTCCACTGTTTCCCCATCTATTTCCCATGAAGTGATGGGACCAGATGCCATGATCTTTGTTTTCTGAATGTTGAGCTTTAAGCCAACCTTTTCACTCTCTTCACTTTCATCAAGAGGCTTTTTAGTTCCTCTTCACTTTCTGCCATAAGGGTGGTGTCATCTGCATATCTGAGGTTATTGATGTTTCTCCCGGCAATCTTGATTCCAGCTTGTGCTTCTTCCAGCCCAGCGTTTCTCATGATGTACTCTGCACAGAAGTTAAATAAGCAGGGTGACAGTATACAGCCTTGACGTACTCCTTTTCCTATTTGGAACCAGTCTGTTGTTACTAAGAACAAAGCCAGTGGAGGTGTTGGAATTCCAGCTGAGCTATTTCAAATCCTAAAAAACAGTGCTGTGAAAAGTGCTGCACTCAGTATGCCAGCAAATTTGGAAAGCCCAGCCGTGATCACAGGACTAGAATGTGTCAGGTTTTCATTCTAATTCTAAGAAGGACTATACCAAAGAATGTTCAAGCTACCATACAATTGTGCTCATTTCACATGCTGGCAAAGTAAAGCTCAAAGTCCTTCCAGCTAGGCTTCAACAGTGTGTAAACTAAGAACTTCAGATGTACAAGCTGAATTTAGAAAAGGCAGAGGAACCAGAGATCAAATTGCCAACATCCTTTGGATCATAGAAAAAGCAAGAGAATTCCAGAAAAACATCTATTTCTGCTTCATTGATTACAGTAAAGCTTTTGACTGTGTGGATCACAACAAACTGTGGAGAATTCCTAAAGAGATGGAAATGCCAGATCACCTTACTTGCTTCCCGAGAAACCTGTATGCAGGTCAAGAGGCAACAATTAGAACCAGGCATGAAACAAGGGACTGGTTCAAAATTGAGAAAGGAGTACATCAAGGCTGTTTATTGTCACCCTGCTCATTTAATTTATGTGCAGAGTACATCATGTGAAATGCCAGGGTGGATGAAGCACAAGCTGGAATCAGGATTGTGGGGAGAAATATCAATAACCTCAGATATGCACATACCACCACCCTTATGGCAGAAGTGAAGAGAAACTAAAGAGCTTCTTGGTGAAAGTGAAAGAGGAGAGTGAAAAGGCTGGCTTAAAGCTCAACATTCAGAAAACTAAGATCATGGCATCCAGTCCCATCACTTCATGGCAAATAGATGGGAAAAAAGTGGAAACAGTGGCAGATTTTATTTTCTTGAGCTCCAAAATCAGTGCAGATGGTGACTGCAGCCACAAAAGTAAAAGACGCTTGCTCCTTGGAAGAAAAGCTATAAGAAACCTAGACCAAAAAAAAAAAAAAAAAGAAACCTAGACAGTGTATTAAAAAGCAGAGATAATACTTTGCCAGTAAAGGTTAGTATAGTCAAAGTTATGGTTTTTCCAGTAGTCTATGTACAGATGTGAGAGTTGGACCATAAAGAAGGCTGAATGCCAAAAAATTTGAAATTGTGGTGCTGGAGAAAATTCTTGAGAATTCCATGGACATCAAGGAGATCAAACCAGTCAATCCTAAAGGAAATCAATACTGAATATTCATTGAAAGGACTGAAGCTGAAGCTCCCATACTTTGGCCACCTGTTTTGAAGACCCGACTCATTGGAAAAGACCCTGATGCTAAGAAAGATTAAAGGCAAAAAGAGAAGCATGGAGCAGAGGATGAGATGGTTAGATAGCATTACTGTCTTAATGGATATGAATCTGAGCAAACAGTGGGACGTGGTGGAGGACAAAGGAGCCTGGCGTGCTGCAGTCCGTGGGATCACAAAGAATTGGACTTAACTTGGTGACTGAACAACAGCAGCAATTGTTTTAGAATTTTTAAAAGTACAGTTAATATGCTATAGCATGTAGAAAGCTTTTAATGATTAAGAATAATTTCACTTTATATATTTATAATTGATGCCTTAAAATATATTTTCTGCCATCACTATGCTGATGATTCAGTAATTTTTTTTTTCCTTTTTAGCAGTCTAAATGCCACTGAATGGTATTTCTTGAGCACATCAAGCATGTACAAAACAACAGTTTATCATCTTTCCCCACTCTTGTCCCACTTCCCTGTTACTCTTCCTATATTTCCTATTTCAGTGAAAGGAATTACTGTCTACTAGTTGCCTAAACTCAGAACTTAAAGGTTGTCTTGACACCTTTCTTCATATATGCCTTACCTGCAACTTTTTTTTATTACTGTTCTAGCAGTATTTTTGTGTGTCCTATCCCACCCTACTGCCTAACTCCTCATCTTTTTTTTGTTGTTGTTAATATTTATTTATTTGTCTTCATCGAGTCTTAGTCGTGGCATACAGAATCTTCTGTTGCCGGGCTGGGCTTCTCTCTAGTTACGATGGAAGGGCTCTAGAGCCCACAGGCTTGGTTGTTACGGTGCATGGGCTTAGTTGCCTCATGCCATGTGAGATTTTAGGTCCTCCACCAGGAATCAAACCCATGCCCCTGCATTGGAAGGTGAATTCTTAACCAGTGGACCACCAGGGAAGTCCTGTCCACCTCTTTTACTAGCACTCTTGAAGTAATTCTACTTCTAGGTATGTATTCACAAGAATTGAAAGCAGGTTTTCAGACGAATACTTTACAAGAATACTCATAGCAGTACAATTCACAATACCCCAAAGGTGAAAACAACCTGACTGGCCATTAGTGCATGAATAGATGCATGTGGTATATCCATGCAAAGAAATATTATTCTGCCATAAAAAGGAATGAAATGCCAATTTATGTGCAGTGTGGGTGAACCTCAAAAACGTGACGTGAAATTTATATGAAATATCCAGAATAGACGAATCCACGAAGAGAGAAAGTCATTGCTAGAGACTCAGGGAGAAGAATGGGAAATGAATGACTTGAATGGGTATGAGGTTGTCTTTGAGGGCGACAAAAGTGTTTTGGAATTAGATATAGGTGATGGCTGCACAACTGTATGATAAATGTCCCTGGGTTATATATACCTTAACATTGTTAATTTAAACTTATATGAATTTCCTCTCAACTCAAAAACGATACAGGGAATTCCCCAGCAGTCTAGTGGTTAAGACTGCACTTTAATTGTTGAAGGTCCAAGTTTGATCCCTCATAGGGGAACTAAGATCCCACAAGCTGCACAGTGTGGCCAAAATAAAATAAAAATTAATAAAAAAGATTTAAAAAATTTAAAAGATGATTTAACACCTTTTTGTATGTCTTTATGTTGTCTTCACAAACTACATTTTGTTTATGTTGTGTGCCCATCATAAGATTTTTAGGAACTTCTGACATGTTAAGGCCAATAATGAACTCCAGTTACAAACACTGACCTGTCTGAGGAAGACTTGGAAAAATTTCTAGCTTTTTCAGTCTGTCGTATTGTCCTGCTCTTCCCGTATTTATCCATTCTTAGAGAAGTGGTTCTGAAAGTGTGGTCACTAGATCCCCTTTGGTGGATCACCAGGACCCTTTTAGGAAGCATATGAGACAAGGTAAAGATTATTTTCAAATACTACTAGGATATTCTCTCTCTCAGCTCTTAGCTGTGTTGGTATGTTCTTTGATGGCGTAAAAGGAGAGGTGGGTGAAAACTGGTAGGGCCTAATAATTAATCAAGGCAGAGGCACCAGACTGTACCAGTAATCATTGTATCTTTCAAACTGCATGTTCACAGCTAAAAAATGACACTTCCCTGACTATGCTGATCACAGTAGCTTAGCTTACTGATTTTGTTGAATCTTGACTCTTGTGTGTGTGTGTCTGTGTGTGTGCGTGGGCTTTTTTCATTATGGTAAAATATATGAAACATAAAATTTAACACTTTAAGCTTTTTTTCCCTCTTTATTTTAGTAAAATATACCTAATGTTAATTTACCATTTTAACCATTTTTTAAGTGTACAGTTAAGTCCATTCACAGTTTTGCAACTGTCATCATCATCCTCCTCCAGAACTTTTTTCATTTTCCCAAACTGAAACTCCATTCCCATTAAACAGTAATTCCCTATTCTCTCCCACCCCTAGCAACCACCCATACTTCTGTGAGTATGAATTTGGCCACTCTGGGTTGGCTCATTTAAGTGAAATCATGGAATTTATTCTTTGGGGAGTGGTTTATTTAACTTAACATAATTTTCAAGGTTCATCCATGCTGTAGCATGTGTCAGACGTTTTTCCCTTTTTAAGAGCTAAATAATAGTCTTGTATCTATATACCAGATTTTAGTTAATCATCTGTTGATGACAGTAGAGTTGCTTCCACTTTTTGGCTATTGTGAGCAACACTGATATGAACATGATTGTACAAATATCTGTGTTTGAGTCCCTTCTTCAGTTCTTTTGAGTATGTACCCAGAGTGAAGTTGGAAAATCATGTGGTAATTCTGTGTTTGCTTTTTTGAGGAACAACTGTACTGTTTTGCACACTGACTGTGCCATTTTATGTTGCCACTTGCAGTGCACCAGGATTCCAATTTCTGCACATCTTTATCAGTACACGTTTTCTGTTTTGTTTTGTTTTTTTTTCCTTTTTTTGGTTTGTTTTGAAAAAAGACATTCTAATGATTATGGAGTAGTATCTGTGGTTTAATTTTCATTTCCATAATGACTAGTGAAGACTATATTTGCAGGTGTTTGTTTCTGGGCTCTTTATTCTATTCTGTTGGTCTATACGTCTGTCCTTATGCCTATACTATACTATTCTGATTACTGTTGTTTTCTCTTAAGTACTGAAATCAGGAAATAGTCTTTTAACTTTAATTTTCTTTTTAAAGATTGTTTTGGCTGTTTAGGATCAGTTGGAAATCTATCTGAATTTTAGGATGGGTTTGGCATTTTGACAGGGATTCCATTTAATTTGTAGGTTGCTTTGAATACGGTTATCTTAGTAGTATTAAATCTTCCAATCCATGAATATGAGATATATTCCAATTTATTTGTATCTTTTATTTCTTGTTATGGTTTTCAGTATACAAGTCTTATACCTGTTTGGTTAAATTTATTCCTAAATATTTTCTTTTTGATAAAATTATAAATAGAATTCTTAGTTTATTTTTTCTATTGTTCATTGTTAGTTTATAGAAATGGAATTCATTTCTTAATGTTTTATATTCTGCACGTTTGCTGAATTCATTTATTAGCTCTAACAGTTTTTTGTGGACTCATTAGGGTTTTACAACAAGTAACATTGATGAACAGAGATAATTTTACTTCTTTGCTTCTAATTTGGATCTTATTTCTTTTTCTTGCCTGATTGCTCTCACTAGAAGTTCCAGTAGTATGTTGAATAAAAGTGGTGAAAGTGAGCATTCTTCTCTTTTTCTGGATTGTAGGGGGAAAGCTCTCAGTGTTTGACTAGAGAATCGCATTAGATGTGATTACATGTCTTTTAAATAATCTGTGTAACAAAATGAGAAGTATACGTGAAGTTCTGCACATTCTGGAGGAAATACACCCGTGTGATTGTGTTCTGAGCTAAACCAGCTGCTTTTTTCATGGAATACCATTTTATTTGAAAAAACTGACTAACGAGAGAAACTGTGATTATTGAGACATGGATATTTGCCAGATGTTTTCTCAAAATGACTGTAATGAATCTGTTTACTCAAGAAAGATAACTGACAGTATTTGTTGCCCATTAAACAATTTTCAAGCAAAAACTAGAATTTTGGAAAACTTAATGTGCTGTCTTGAGACTGACACCTTCTCGGTGGTTTTAAACACTTTTCCAATGAAATCAGTAGTGATTCTTTTGCAAAAGTAATTTTTAAAAATAATTACAAATGTTGAGCTTTTGGAATGCTTTTGTAACTCAGTAAACCAGTGTTTATCAAGAAACTAATTTGTGATTTACAAAATGATAATGTAAGTCAAAGATCCATTCAAAGAGCATGGCAGATTAAAGTATTTTAATGTAAGAGAGTTTTAGAAGTTCGCTAATAGGTTTTTAGATTCCATATTGCAATTTAGAATCTTTTTAAAAACTATGGCTTTTGGATTTTGGTGTAGTTTCAAAGAATATCCAAAACTATCTGTAACTGTTGAGACAGTTTACTCTTACCAAGTTTATCTGGGTGTGGTCTACTTTTTTTCATTGCTTTCAGTAAAACAATGTATTGTAGTATATTCTGTAGGGAGACAGATAGGAGAATCCATCTGTATTCTGTTGAGGTGGAGATTTGCGAAAATGTAAAACAGTATGACTCACTTAAGATTTTTGGGGAGAAATGTATTTTTTAAAGATTATGTTAAGAATTCCTCTGTTTTAATTTTTAATAAGGTACATATTGATGGGTATAAGAGCGTGATAGGATTGAGACCAGAAAGTTTGAGAGCTGTTTTCAGATTAACAGAGACCATGAGTTCTTCACATTAATTTTATTTTAACTCATCTTGCCTAATTCAGTGTAGTAATTGTTTTCAATTTTAAAACTCTAGCTTTTAGATTCTTTTGGAGTTAAGCAACTGAAATTGATATGAATGTCTATAAATATGTAGAGTGAACACTAGATTTTCTTCTAACCACCCTCTTCTGGAAGTGCTGGTGTAGTGATTTTTTTAGCCCCCAAACATGACATTTTTAAAAATAGTGTTTATTTTTCTATAATTATAGATTCACAGTTAGTTTTAAGAAATAATACAGAGAGATCCTGCTTACCTACTGCCAGCTTTCGCCAATGGTAATATCACAGACAACTAGTTTTTTAAAAAAATTTCTGATATTATAGATCCTGCAAAACATCACAGCTGTGGGATTGACATTGATATAGTCAAGATATGGAACATTACCCATCACCACGAGCAACCCCTCATGTTGCCTTTCAGCTACATTCACCTCAATCCCAACACACCACTGTTTAATCCTAGTTGATCAAATTTTTCTTTATAAATTATGTTTTTAGTGTCAAGTTTAAGAACTCTGATTAGACCTGTTTTTCCAAAGAGTTTTTTTCCCATGTGTTTTGTTGTAAAATATTCATAGTTTTGCATTTAAGTCCATATTCCATTTGAGTTAATTTTTATATAAAGTGTAAAATTTAGATCAAGGTTTAAATGATCTAGTATCATTTGTTGAAAAAGCAGACTATCTTTCCTTTATTGAATTGCTTTGCTCCTTTGTCAAAATTAGCTTGAGCGTATTTGTGTGATTCTGTTTCTGGGTTCTCTGGCCTAGGCCATTGATCCACGTGTATCTCCTTTCACCAGTGCGGCAGGTAATCTTTATTACTCTGTTAGCTATGTGACAAGTCTTGAAATCGGGTAGATTGATTCCTTGCAGAATTGTTTTAGCTCTTCTGGTTTTTTTGCCTTTCTCAACAGATTTCAGAATAATCTGGTCTGTATCAATAAAGATTATTTTGCTTAGAGTTTTTGATAAGAGTTGCATTAATCCAGTTTAGGGAGAATTGACACCTTAATTACGTCACTTCTAATCCAGGAATATAGTGTATTTCTCCATTTATTTATAATTTTTGATGTTTTTTATAATTGTCAAATAGCTTTCAGTACACAAGTCTTGTGTTTTGTTATATTTATATTTAAATATATCAATTATTTGGAGCAATTTTAAAGGATATTGTGTTTTTATTTTTACTGTTCACATATTTATTGCTAATATATTGAAATACATATTTCACTATGAAAGGCTGTATATTGTCACCCTCCTCATTTAACTTCTATGCAGAGTACATCATGCAAATGCCCGGCTGGATGAAGCTCAAGCTGGAATCCAGATTGCCCGGAGAAATATCAACAACCTCAGATATGCAGATGACACCACCCTTATGGCAGAAAGCGAAGAAGAACTAAACAGCCTCTTGATGAAAGTGAAAGTGGAGAGCGAAAAAGTTGGTTTAAAACTCAACATTCAAAAAACAATCATCATGGCATCTGGTCCCATCACTTCATGGCAAATAGATGGGAAAACAGTGGAAACAGAGAGACTTCTTTTGGGCTCCAAAATCACTGCAGATGGTGACTGGAGCCATGAAATTAAAAGATGCTTGCTCCTTGGAAGAAAAGCTATGACCAACTTAGACAGTATATTAAAAAGCAGAGACGTTACTTTGCCAACAAAAGTCCATCTTGTCAAAGCTATGGTTTTTCCAGTAATCATGTGTGGATGTGAGAGTTGGACTATAAAGAAAGCTGAGTGCCAAAGAACTGATGCTTTTGAACTGTGGTGTTAGAGAAGACTCTTGAGAGTCCCTTGGACTGAAAGGAGAGCCAACCAGTCAAATCCTACAGGAAATCAGTCCTGAATATTCATTGGAAGGACTAATGCTGAAGCTGAAACTCCAATACTTTGGCCACCTGATATGAAGAACTGACCACTGGAAAAAACCCTCATGCTGGGAAAGATGGAAGGCAGGAGGAGAAGGGGACAGCGGGGGCTGAGATGGTTGGATAGCATCACCGACTCAGTGGACATGAGTTTGAGTAAACTCTGGGAGTTGGTGATAGACAGGGAAGCCTGGCGTGCTGCAGTCCATGGGGTCGATGTGGATGGACCTTGAGGACATAAACGCTATGTGAAATAAATCAGGGAAAGAAATACTCTATGATCTCATACGTTGAATCTTTTTTTTTTTTTTTCCAAAAGGCCACATACTCAAACTCATAGAAAAAGAAATCAGATTTGCACTTGCTAGAGGAAGAAGATGGTCAAAAGGTGCAAACCAAGTTTTAACATAAATAAAATAGTAATAGTAATCTTGATTCCAGCTTGTGCTTCTTCCAGCCCAGCGTTTCTCATGATTTTCTCTGCATATAAGTTAAATAAGCAGGGTGACAATATACAGCCTTGATGTACTCCTTTTCCTATTTGGAACCAGTCTGTTGTTCCATGTCCGGTTCTAACTGTTGCTTCCTGACCTGCGTACAGGTTTCTCAAGAGGCAGGTCAGGTGGTCTGGTATTCCCATCTCTTTCAGAATTTTCCACAGTTTATTGTGATCCAGACAGTCAAAGGCTTTGGCATAGTCAATAAAGCAGAAATAGATGTTTTTCTGGAACTCTCTTGCTTTTTCCATGATCCAGCAGATGTTGGCAATTTGATCTCTGGTTCCTCTGCCTTTTCTAAAACCAGCTTGAACATCTGGAAGTTCATGGTTCACGTATTGCTGAAGCCTGGCTTGGAGAATTTTGAGCATTACACTAGTGTGTGAGATGAGTGCAATTTTGCGGTAGTTTGAGCATTCTTTGGCATTGCCTTTCTTTGGGATTGGAATGAAAACTGACCTCTTCCAGTCCTGTAGCCACTGCTGAGTTTTCCAAATTCACTGGCATATTGAGTGCAGCATTTTCACAGCAGTACTTGTATCCAGATCCGTCTAGTCAAGGTTATGGTTTTTCCTGTGGTCATGTATGGATGTGAGAGTTGGACTGTGAAGAAAGCTGAGCACCGAAGAACTGATGCTTTTGAACTGTGGTGTTGGAGAACACTCTTGATGCTTTTGAACTGTGGTGTTGGAGAAGACTCTTGAGAGTCCCTTGGACTGCAAGGAGATCCAACCAGTCCATTCTGAAGGAGATTAGCCCTGGGATTTCTTTGGAAGGAATGATGCTAAAGCTGAAACTCCAGTACTTTGGCCACCTCATGCGAAGAGTTGACTCATTGGAAAAGACTCTAATGCTGGGAGGGATTGGGGGCAGGAGGAGAAGGGGAGGACAGAGGATGAGATGGCTGGATGGCATCACTGACTCGATGGACGTGAGTCTGAGTGAACTCCGGGAGTTGGTGATGGACAGGGAGGCCTGGCGTGCTGCGATTCATGGGTTGCAAAGAGTCGGACACGACTGAGCCACTGAACTGAAGTGAATGTATAAAATGATGACTGTAATTAACATTGCTGTATGGTGGCTCAGGTGGTAAAGCATCCACCTGCAATGTGGGAGACCCAGGTTTGATCCCTGGATTGGAAGATCTGGAGAAGGGGATGGCTACCCACTCCAGTATTCTGGCCTGGAGAATTTCATGGACAGAGGAGCTGGCAGGTTACAGTCCATGAGGTGGCAGAGAGTCGGACATGACTGAGTGACTTAACAGTTTAGTATGGTATATATGACAGTGTTAAGAAAGTAAAGCCCAAGAGGTCTCATTAGAAGGAAATAAAAAGTTAAAAAAAAAATTTTTTTTTCTTTTATTGCATCTATATGAGATGACAGATTTTAACTTAATTGTGGTAGTCAGTTCACAGTATATGTAAGCCATTGTGCTGTACGCCTTAAATGATATAGTGCTTTATGTCAGTTGTATCTCAAAAAAACCAGGGTGAGGGAAGCAGCTTTATTTTTGTATGTCACTTTCATTTATTTCTGCATCTACTTTTTTTTATTTCTCCCTATTTCCTTGTTTTATGAATTTATTTTTATTTTGTTCTTATTGTAGGTTTTTGAGGTGAGAGCTTAGATTATGGACTTTAGACTTGTTCATCTTTTCTAGTGTGTGCATTTAGTCCTGCAAGTTTCTCTCAATACTGCTTCAGCTTTATTCCAGAAATTTTGAATTTTCAGCATATTTGCATATGCTAGTTGAAGCATTTATATGATGGCTGTCTTAAAATTTTTTATCAATTCTCAAGTCTCTGTCATATTTGTATTGGCATCTGTTGATTGTCTTTTTTTTCGTTCAGTTTGAGATCTTGATGTTTGGTGTGGTGGGTTTTTTGCTTGATCCATAAAAAATCTGTCTAGTCAAGGCTATGGTTTTTCCAGTAGTCATGTATGGATGTGAGAGTTGGACTGTGAAGAAAGCTGAGCGCCGAAGAATTGATGCATTTAAACTGTGGTGTTGGAGAAAACTCTTGAGAGTCCCTTGGACTGCAAGGAGATCCAACCAGTCCATTCTGAAGGAGATCAGCCCTGGGTATTCATTGGAAGGACTGATTCTAAAGCTGAAACTCCAGTATTTTGGCCACCTCATGCGAAGAGTTGACTCATTGGAAAAGACTTTGATGTTGGGAGGGATTGGGGGCAGGAGGAGAAGGGGACGACAGAGGATGAGATGGCTGGATGGCATCACCAACTCGATGGGCTTGAGTCTGAGTGAACTCCGGGAGTTGGTGATGGATAGGGAGGCCTGGTGTGCTGCAATTCATGGGGTCGCAGAGTCGTTTGGAAAAGACTTTGATGTTGGGAGGGATTGGGGGCAGGAGGAGAAGGGGACAACAGAGGATGAGATGGCTGGATGGCATCACCAGCTCGATGGACTTGAGTTTGAGGGAACTCCCGGAGTTGGTGATGGACAGGGAGGCCTGGCGTGCTGCAATTCATGGGGTCACAGAGTCGGACACAACTGAGCAACTGAACTGAACTGAACTGACTGATGAGACTTTGGACCTTATCTAATGCTATTTTAGCTAGGTGTCTCTGACACTACCCCATCAGGGGAAGGAGGTCTTTTTCGTTACTGTTGGGTGTGAGTGGGATTTGAGCTTCCCGTGAGACTTACCCTGCTACCACAGACATGTAGAAGTGAATGTGTGGGCCCAATAGTGCTGGACCATGGTGGAGGTCCTGACTTTGCACTAGTCCTTCTGTGACACCACCCCAGTGAGGGGTGCCTCCCTGCTGCTGGGTGGGGTGGAAGCCCAGGCTGTCTGCTCTGCCTTCTCTGACACCACTCTGGAGAGGTGTCACGCTCCACATTACAGGCTTTGCTGGTGTGGGTGTGAGTGGGGCCACTGATTCTGTTTCCTTTTCCTTTCTGTAGTGTGTTTGGTTGGAGTAGGTCGATTAGTTTCTACAAGTTTTCTGCCCTTTTCCTACTCCTTTGACTAGAGCGAGAAAGCTTTTGTTGGGGGTTTTATATTTGCACCTGTTAGGACTTCTGGGTGGTTGGCCTCGTCAACTCTGAATCTGAGATATCTGAGGCAAAATGAAAACTCTGGGAACCCACCTTGTGTTGAACTCCCAAGGCCCCCAGCCAGTCTACCTTCTCTTTTTTTTCCCTGTGTTTGGTTTATTTATGATGTCCAGAATTTGTAGTTTTACTTTGAGGAGGACTAGAAAAACACGTGTCTGCTCTATCTTCTCAGAAGCTGAAGTCTCCTACAAATTGGTCTCTATATTGGAATTAGGACACATCATTTGTTACTCTTAGTGTTTTCTACCAGTGTTTTCTTGTCTTTGATACTATAGGATATTTTCAGGTTTATGTGTTAAGTATTTTAACAAGTTTATTTTGATGTAGCTGTATGCCAAGTACTTGTGCTTTTTATTGCTTTAAAGCATGCCTTTATTGTATGTGTTTTAAAATACAATAGTAGGTAAAACTGCTATGTAAATTTGATTGCACAGAGGTCAGTTATCCTCACATTAATCTGTACGTTCAGAGCAGTCTGTGAGAAATTTAACTCTTAACTCTTTAAATCTTTGGAAAACATGAATGTGCAGGAAGAGCTATGGCAGTTTTTGTCTTGAGAATTTTGACAGTTTTGACCAGAAAACAGTAATAGAAATAGTATGCCCTTCTTGGTATCCATGGAGACTGTAAAGACATGAAATGAGCTGAGTATGTTATTGGTACAGGAATAATAATATATATGGAAGACACAGAGTGGAGATTTGTGAGACCCATTTTATGTGGGCATTTGGCGAATTAGACGCTTGAAATTCATGGGATAAGAGATAGGATGTGCTGTGTACTGGTTGCTTCATTGGCATCCAACTCTTTGTGACCCTGTGACTGTAGCCTGCCATCTGTTCATGGGGATTCTCGGGGCAAGAACACTGGAGCGGGTTGCCATGCCCTCCTCCAGGGGATCTTCCTGACCCAGGGATTAAACCTGCATCTCTTAAGTCTCCTGCATTGGCAGGCAGGTTCTTTACCACTAACGTCACCTGGGGAGGCCAAAGAGGATATTAACAAGTAATTCTTGATTCCTAACTAATATCATATATGAAATTAATTCAGTTGAATTACAGATACAGCACTGGAAAGATTCAACTATAGAGTCATATAAGAAAAAATATATATTTATAATTTCTAGTTTTGGCTCATGAATAAAGTATAGGCCGTGAGTCATATAGGAAATAAATAGATTTGGCCACATAAAATTATAAAATCCCTGAATGCAGAAAATACCAAGTTTCGGTTTTAAGCAACAGGTTCAGAGAAAATATTTGCACTACCTAAAATAGGAAAAAGCTAATATTTATAACATATAAAATGCTCTTGTGAGTCTTGATAAGAAAAAGCTCAGTAGAAAAATGGGGAATATGATATGAATAGGCAATTTACAAAAGAAGGAAAATAAATAAATCAGTTTTATTAGTATATAGGGAATTACAAATAAAAACACAATTATTTTACTCTGGGGAGATTGTCAGAGATCTTAAATATTAGTAGTAGTATGTTGATGATGTAGAGAAATGAACATTTTCATGTGGTAGGAATTCAAACAGTTGCCCTCTTTGGTGGGCAGCCTGACAATGTCTGTCAAAATTTAAACAACATGCCTTTTAACCTATTACCTCTGCCTGTTAGAATCTGTCCTGTAGACATACTTGCTCAGGTTTACAAAGATAAGAGATATTAAAGATTTGAAACAACATGTATATGTCTCATGTGACTACAGTTGAGTCACTCAGTCATGTCCAACTCTTTGCGACCCCATGGACTGCAGCACGCCACGCTTCCCTGTCCATCGCCAACTCCCAAAGTCTACTCAAACTTATGGCCATTGTGTCAGTGATGCCATCCAACCATCTTATCCTCTGTTGTCTCTTTCTTCTCCCACCTTCAATCTTTCCTAGCATCAGGGTCTTTTCAAATGAGTCAGTTCTTTGCATCAGGTGGCTAAAATATTGGAGTTTCAGCCTCAGCATCAGTCCTTCCAATGAACACCCAGGACTGGTCTCCTTTAGGATGGACTGGTTGGATCTTCTTGCAGTCCAAGGGTAGAAGACTCAAGAGTCTTCTCCAACACCATAGTTCAAAAGCATCAACTAAGTAGTTATTAAAAGGAATGAGGCTCCTAAAGAGTTTGGTGACAGATCCGTTTATGAATACAAAAATGCTTTGGATATTTGAAGTGTGAAAAAACTGCAAAACATTATGTATAGTGTGATCTTATTGAAGAAGAAAATCCTCTGTATGTGGGTATCTGTGGACATGTGAATGAAGATATGGTATTTGCAAAGGCACAGTTAATGGTGTGGAAAGGATACACTATAATAATGAGCTCATTCATGATAAGGGGGTGGAGATGAAAGGAGATTTCAGTTTTTACACTCCAACTTAGATTTTTAACTGTTTATGATAGACAAAATTATATACAGAAGTAGGAGACAATAAGATTTTGAACTTCAGTGAACCCATCATCCAGCTTCAACATTGTTGTTACATCTTTCTGATTTCGTCTCCCTAAATCTTCCCTACCCTGATATTTTTTCCATGTTTTTTTTTAAAGCAAAACCTAGAGTTCAGACCATTTACATATATTTATAATTGATAAAGTAAGCTTTATGTTAAATTTTTAGTATAATTGTAAGAGCTCTGTCACGCCTAACAAAATTAACTTTGTTGACTTAAAAAAATTTTTTTTGAACCTAGTTCATGTTCAGTATCCTAGATTCCCTGAAAAATGTCTCTTTGTAGTTAATGTTCAGAACAGAATCCAACAAGGTCCATTTATGACATTTGGTTAATAGGTCTCTTAAATTTGTGTCTCTCACACACACACTTTATCATGCAGTTTATTTATTGAGATTATCAGATGGACTATATAATTTCCCTCCTTAGGCACTTGACTGATTCCATCCTTATGGTGTCATTCTCCAAGAATACTTTATTGCCTATTTTATGCACTTCTTGCTGCATCACATTAAGAGATATCTAATGTCAAGTTTGTTTTATGTTTAAAAGTGAGATTGATCAGTGGATTTAGTTGTTGTCATTGTGAATCTGTTATAAAGTTCCCTATCACCTTTCAGAGGCTTCCCAGATGGGGCAGTGGTAAAGAATCCACCTGCCAGTGCAGGAGACTCAGGAGATGTGGATTCGATCCCTGGGTCGGAAAGATCCGCTGGAGGAAGAAATGGCAACCCACTCCAGTATTCATCCCATGGACAGAGGAGCCTGGCGGGCTATAGTCCTTGGGACCGCAAAGCTCAAACGTGACGGGATGCACAAACATGCACCATCTCCTTTCACCAAGTGCTTTTAGCAGCTTGTGATGGTGGTGGGTTAGACTCTTTATCAGGAGTTGCAAAATTATGAATTTTTAATTATTTCATTCTTTCTGTGTTTATTATCCAGAGTTCTTTTCTAACAGTGGTTCTCAAAAACATGGGCCTCTGCAGAATCAGTATCACCTGAGTATTTGTTGAAAATGCAAATTCTTGGGTCCTGTCCCAGACCTATCTCAGAAACTGTGTCAGTAGGAGCCAGTTAATCTGCGTATTAACAGACCCTCTAAATGATTCTGAGCATGCTGAAACTTGAGCATTTGTGTATAAGAACTTCCCTTCATCAACCATTGACTCTGGAATATAGTTCACACAGGAAAAGGAGGCTAAATGGCTCATTTTCCCCTCTTTGTCAACTGAATCAGTTACTTAGCAACCACTTTTTAAAAGTATTTTTTATGAACTTACAGATTTTTAAATGATTATGTTTCAGACCATTGAGTCATCTTTTTGATACTCCCTGGTCAGTGGTGGTATCCTGGAGCATTGCCTATGTCCTTTGGATACAACTCTTGATAGTTTTAAAAATAGGTTTCTTACTTTCTATCATGATAAGATGTTACAGGCTCATCTTATGTAGTTCCAGCTTTTGTTAATAAAATATTATTTAGGGATTGTAGTAGGTGTTGATTGATTTTAGTGCATTTCTCTGAGTGCATTTAATTACTTCAACACTTATTTCATTGGTAAATGGGGATAATAACTCTGTAGGGTTATTTTGAAGATTAAAAGAGATAAACTTTTAGAATAATGCCTAGGTCTTAAGAAACTTAGTATTATTTTAAAGATATTATTTTTAATAGACCAAAAAAGTTTTAGTTTCAGTTCCACTCTATATGCATAATGTGAACAAATAATGTGACATGTATCCTTTAGATCTTTTCCAGTTCGCATTGTCTTTTATAGTGGTATAGTGGTCCGGGGTCATGTCTGTGCTTTGGGAGAGCAGCAGGTCCACACTACCCAGGAGCCTTTTTCAGTACGTGGCTCACGTGCATCATTTAATATATAGCTCAAGTGTTTCCCTGTTATGACAATTCTTTTTTGGTAATTCTGAATCCCCTTCAGATTCTTGATCTTCCCCCAAAGTAAAGCTATCTACTGTGTGTGTGGATATGTTTAATTCAATAATATATCTTAGATGTTTTTCTGTATCTGTATATAAATCTATCTCACTTTTTAATAGCTATAGAGTATGGATTATATGAATATATAATGATTTATCTAATTCTGTCTTTTGTGTTGTTTTGTGAATATCCTTCGTGGCTTTTTTTGTGCATTTATGAGAAGATACCTTAGGATAAACTCCTGAAAGGGAAATTTGCGGGGTGAAGGGATTCGTGTATTTACATTTTTCATAGGTATTGCCAAATTATTTTTGCAAAAAGTCACACTAATTTAAGTTTTAATCATGTTTGAAGGTATCTAAAGAGGGTAATCTTAACTCATACTCTTGCCAACTTTAGTGTCAGACTTTTGTCTTGATCAGTCTAATAGGTAGAAAATGGTAGTTGGCTTTAATTGATTAACATTTGTAGTTCTTTGACCCTCCCATTTGCTTATTCTTCTGTGTGGTTATGATTTGGGAGAACTCTAGAATGGAGGAGGGGGGAAAGGAAAATATTTGAACTGAATACATTGAAAATAAAGAGTAGCTGTATCTGTAAGAAAGTTCATCTTTTCATAATGTGAATTTGAAGTTGAGGTTTCTGAGAGTAGTGTAATTGCATTCCCCTTTCAGCTGGGTGAGGTTAAGACCAGAAGCTAAGTTAGTAGAACAAATAATTACAGACATAAAGGTTTAGCTCAAAATTTATTGATTTAGTAAATGTTGAGTAAATTATGACTTAGCTGCTGGGCTTGATTCCATAGATTGGTGGATGAGCCTGACAATTGTTACTTTCGATGGAATTTAGTTGGGAAGCACTAGATTAAAAAAAAAAAAAGTTGAATGGTTGGAATAAATGCTCCATAGGAAAAGTATGAAGTGGCATGAGAGCATATCAGGAGTGCCTCACCACTGTGGTGGGTGGTCAGAGAAAAACCAGAGGAATCTGTTTCACTGAGGTCTAAAGCAGGCGTAGGAGTCCAGGAAGTTCGGGCTTGAAGAAAGAATAGTGTTGAGGTGGAGTTAGATCTTTCTGGGCCTGTGGTTGTGTTAAGGATTTAAAATGTTATCTGGAGAACAATAGAAAATCTTGGAAGGATTTTGAGCAAGGGATGGGCTACCAAAAGTCTGAAGCATCCTGGCAGTGATACAGGAATACGCCGGCGCTATCCATTTTCACCCACCTCACCTGTTAAGAAGCAGCCATCTGTGTCTGACTGAACTCTTTGTCCCATGTGGGATAGATAGAATCCATTCAAGAATCATCTGCTGGTTTTGCATTTTCTGTGGCAAAGAGTATTACTAAGTAGTTTCTGCCTTACAACCAGCTAGCCATCTATATGAACATGTTTTCTGGTCTGTGAATCAGTTTATCATGGGAATAAGTGAGGCTGTCCAACAGTTAATAAATCTTTAGTAGGTTTTTGTTTTAAGATAATGGATTTTCTTATTTCCTTCTGTAAGAATTGCACTGATACTCATTATTTTGTGTGTATATGTATACATGCATGTGTATGTAAGACATCTCTTAAAGTTCTTAACGTTTATAGATAACAAAAAAGTTTTTTAGCTATTTGTTGTATTTATCAGCATTATCATCTACTGTGGTAGTAAGTTTCAGTCTCCATAAAACAGTGATTAAATTAGATTTTAATATTCCATATCATATCAAAGCAAGTAGGCATGTGGTCTAAACAGTGTAAGAAAATAAGTAATGATCTTACCATTATCCTATCTGATTATGAAGAAGTAAAACTAGATTTTGAATTCATTATGAGTTAGACTAGATGTCATTTCTGTAATCCTTTGAATAAGTTTGTTTCTTTTTCTTTATTTAATAGCCTGGTCTCATCTTTTTGAAGCTTTGTAACTGATCTATTTGAATTGTTTGTGGGTTTTTTTTCATGATTTTTAAAATTTATTTTTATCGGCTGTGCTGGGTCTTCATTGCTGTGCAGCCTTTTCTCTAGTTGCAGCAAGCAGGGGCTACTCTAGTTGCTGTGCTCGGACTTCTCATTGTGGTGGCTTCTCTTGTTGCAGAGCGTGGGCTCCCCGTAAGTGCTTCAGTAGTTGCGGCACTTGGGCCCAGGAGTAGTTGCAGCTCCCAGGCTCGTAGCTGTGGTGCTCGGGCTTAGTTGCTTTGAGGCTTGTGGGATCTTCTCAGATCAGGGATCAAACCCGTGTCTCCTGCATTGACAGGCGCATTCTTTACCACTGAGCCACCAGGAAAGCCCTCTTTGTGAATTTCTTACTTGTGTGATGGACTAAACTTGCTTTACCTTTTTTTGAGGTGTGTGCTCAGCTTTTTAGGTAATGCTGTGTTTTTACAGATTAGCTCTCAGAATTTAATTATTATTTGTTTTGATGTACCTGTTTATATACAGGGGCCCTGGACAAAGGGCTATGCTTAGTACTGGTGTGTGTGTGTGTGTGTGTGTGTGTGTGAGCACATGCTCAGTCGCATCCAACTCTCTGCACCCCATAGACTAGCCTACCAGGCTCCTCTGTCCTTGGGATTTTACAAGTAGGAATACTGGTGTAGGTTGCCATTTCCTTCTCCAAGGGATCTTTGTGACCTAGTGATTGAACCCATGTCTCCTGCATCCCCGTGAATTTTTTAGCACTGCACCACCTGCATCATGGGGAATGCCAGGCAGGGTGAAGCACAAGCTGGAATCAAGATTGCCAGGAGAAATATCAGTAACCTCAGATACACAGATGACACCACGCTTATGGCAGAAAGCGAAGAAGAACACTTTCTTGATGAAAGTGAGAGAGGAGAGTCAAAAAGTTGACTTAAAACTCAACATTTAAAAAACTTAAGATCATATTATCCAGTCCCATCACTTCATGGCAAATAGATGGGGAAATAATGGAAACAGTGAGAGATTTTCTTTTGGGGGGCTCCAAAATCACTGCAGAGGTGACTTTAAAAGACTCTTACTCCTTGGAAGAAAGGCTCTGACCAACCTAGATAGCATACTAAGAAGCAGAGACATTACTTTGCCAACAAAGGTCCATCTAGTCAAAGCTATGGTTTTTCCAGTGGTCATGTATGGATGTGAGAGTTGGAGTATGAAGAAAGCTGAGCACTGAAGAATTGATGCTTTTGAACTGTGGTATTGGAGAAGACTCTTGAGAGTCCCTTGGACTGCAAGGAGATCCAACCAGTCCATCCTAAAGGAAATCAGTCCTGAATATTCATTGGAAGGACTGATGCTGAAGCTGAAACTCCAATACTTTGGCTACCTGATGCAAAGAACTGACTCATTTGAAAAGACCCTGATGGCCAGGAAAGATTGAAAGGGGACGACAGAGGATGAGATGGTTGGATGGCATCACTGACTCAATGGACATGAGTTTGGGCAAACTGCTGGAGTTTGTGATTGACAGGGAAACCTGGCATGCTACAGTCCATGGGATTGCAAAGAGTTGGATCCAACAGAGCAGCTGAACTGAACTGTGCCACCTGGGAAGCTTTATGCTTAGTACCTACAGGAGCTTAAAATTTTGTTTGGTGAGGTGAGATATAAGAAAATGATTTCTCACAATATGTTGACTGGTCCTTATGTGGCTTATACTTCACTGGTACAGACACAGTAGGGCACACACAGACTAAGTGAAGTGAGGTGAGTCACTCAGTCATATCCGACTCTTTGCGACCCATGGACTGTAGAGTCCATGGATTTCTCCAGGCCAGAATACTGGAGTGGGTAGACTAACTGGGATATAATACTGAGTTTATGGTTGCTGTCAGTGTTGGTGTCATATATCAGTGGAGAGAGAATTAATAAAAAAAGAACTCACGTAGTCACATGACCTATCTTGTGCCAGTTTTTATGTTGCAAAGTCCTGCCTGATTGAACAGGAAAGATTATTTTTGATCTGAACCCAGCATGGCACACAGCAAATATTAAATCAAACTCGAGTTAAATTGAATGGAAGATTGGGAAAATTGGTGTCTTTACAGGGAGCCCTATGAACAGTAAAAACATAGGAATTGATTAGGTCAGACCCATTATTTAGCCTTATATTCTGTTGCCAATAGAGTTGTTTCTTTAAGAAATTATGAAATGGCTTGTTTGCCCTTGTTATTAGCTTTGTGTGTTTTAGAAACAATTTATGGATCTTTTATTTACAAAATTTATTTGAAAATAATGTGATTTCTTCTGGAACTGCTTTTTGTAATTTGTTCCATTAGTTTATTATTTGTTCTACATAAAGTTTTAAATGGCAGTACATTTTTTTCCCCTGAAAATCTGGAGAAGGGTATAATTTATGGCACTTTCTAGGTATTTCTCATATTTTGGTGTGGTTTCCACAAGGGAAAAAATGAAAATAATGTCTTGGTATTTGGACCCCATATTATAAAGTTTGTGCTCCTGGTACAGAGTTTGTCCTTTGGAATATACTGGGAAACATACGTTGAAATCTTGTAAATTTTTTCTTTAGTGTACATTGCAGAAAATAATTCTTAATTATTTTCAAGAGATTAGTTGCTCACAAATTTTGAAAATTGTAAAATATATACTTTAAAATTTTTGTGGTAAAATAAACATAAAATTGAACACTTTAATCATTTTTAAGTGTGACGTTTTAGTGGTATTAAGTATATTTATACTGTTGTGCAACTGTCATTAACATACATCTCTAGAACTCTTTCCTCTTATAAAATTGGAACTCTATCCCCATTAAACGGTAATTCTCCGTATCTCCCTCTTCTTAGCCCCAACAGTCGCCGTCCTGCTTTGTCTGTGAATCTGATCTCAGTACCTGACGTAAATGCAGTCATACAGCGTATGGCTTTTTGTGGCAGGCTTGTTTACTTAACATAACGTCCTCTGTATGTGCTTAGTCGTGCAGTCGTGTCTGACTCTTTTCGACCCCATGGCTGGTAGCCCACCAGGCTCCACTGTCCATGAGGATTCTCAGGGCAAGAATACTGGAGTGGGTTGCCATGCCCTCCTCCAGGGGATCGTCCCAACTCAGGGATGGAACCCGCGTCTCACGCGTTGCAGGTGGATTCTTTACCGTCTGAGCATTGTAGCTTGTGTCAGAATGTTCTTTCTTTTTCAGACCGAGTAGTAGTCTGTTCATATTTATATACCACGTTTTGCTTATCCATTCATCTATTGACAGACACTTGGATTATTTCACCTTTTAGCTCTTGTGAATAATACTGTTAACATTCTGAAACATTTTGGTTGAGTTGCTATTAAATCTTCTCAAAAAGTCATAACCACTTGCATTTATGACAGGAGGCATAGTCCAGTTGTTAATGTTAAGAGGAAATCCTTTGGAGTTGGACTTTTGGAATTCAAATCATGACTGATCCCTTCTTGGCTATTTCACTGTGGGCAGATAACCTTTTTGATGTCTATTTTTGTTCAACTGCCAAATGCAAATAATAATGATACCTTACATTATTTGGATTAAATTAGTTTATATATATAAAGTGCTAAGAACAAATTTGAGTATTTAAATTCTTTTTGATGTCAAGAATGCAAATATTTGGATTAATACTTTTAATATTTAGATTAAATAAGGCCTTTTCTTTGTGTGAGGTTTTCTGTGGGCAAAGGTTAGGATTTTTTTTTTTTTAAGATAAGGTTGAATACTGGAAATTTACTATTATAATCTTCACAGGAAAGGGTCTTTGTATCTTAATCAGTTGTCCTCTGTGGTTTAGCTGACCAGACAAGAGCCAGAAGAATCAGAAGTTGGTCTCTGTTATTGCCATCTCTCCCTTTATCTTCATTCTGTGCCAGCAACTTTCAAAAGCCCAGTAATTGGTAGACTGCAACTTTAGACAGGCAAACCAGGTTATGTAGTCAATGGGCACTACAGGTTTGTAAGGTCTGATCAGTTGTGACTCAATATTTTAGTCTCTAAAAGAAAAATGTGAACTCAAAAGTGGCTTAAATTTTAAATTAAATACTCATATCTTGAGGACTAAATGCTGTCTGCCCAGATATTTGCCTTAAATCCAATAAACTGGCCCCATGAATAGTACACTGGATTATCAGCCTTTAGAGTAAGCCCCTACACCAGCGTAATGTGGATGTCACAAAGTATGCTGTTTGTGAATATAACTGTACAACTTTGAATGATTCCAATTCTAGTAAAATACTACTGTGAAAATAGTATGAAAGGTTGTGTTCGATTAATTTTTCCACATATATATATATGAATTTTAAGTCATATTCAGTACTTTTATGTCACTTAACATTTAATCAGTAATAATGTATTCTGGTTAGATTATTGAAATCTTGTCTGCTCTTTTAGGAGGATAATTGTACCCGCAGAATGTTGTGAGTAGGGGTGTATTTTTGTCAAGATGAATCAGTCATTTAAGGCCATGTAATCCAAAATGGGGGGACATCTAAACTTTGTCCACTTGGTTTCTCTAACATTTACTCTGTTAAGCTTGACAAATATTTATTTAGGAAGTGAAAAAATCTGTAATTGATCGAAGTAATGCCTCTTTCAGCCTTTCTTACTTTTTGTTCTCTTTTGTTTCATGGTAACTTAATGATTGATTTTTAAATGAATATATGTATTGTCAATAAAATAGTCATAAATTCAGTTAAGATAACGTGATCAATCACCATCTTATTTTAAGTGAGGTTTTTCACTGTATTTCATGTAGTGTTTAATAGTTTTAATAAAATTTAGTACAGAACAGTCACAGAAATACATTTTTACACAGATGTGATGATTTCCATGTATAAAACTTAATTTGTAAGTGGTTTAGATGACTTAGTAATTCTGTAAGGAAATATTTTATTGGCTACCTCTACCTCATGAGTTCTCTTTTTTCTCTCATGTGAGTGATCTTCAGAAACTATTAATAGAGTAGTTATCCTTTAAAGAATATTGACTTGCTGAATTTAGCAGTAGAATGAGAAGCTAGGGTTGAACCTAATATACAAAGGCTAGTAAGTTTGTTGTAGTTCTCAAACTGTTTAATTTCAGCAGTTGAGAAAGTTTGTCTCAGTTAAGTTGAGGGTATTTTAATTAGATTTTTTTTTTTTTTCCAGCCAAACCAAACAGGAAGCTTACTTTTCTCTACCTAGCTAATGATGTCATTCAAAACAGCAAAAGGAAGGGGCCAGAGTTTACAAAAGATTTTGCACCCGTTATAGTGGAGGCTTTTAAGCATGTTTCAAGGTATGATAATTGTTTTGGGTACTAGGTAATCTGTTATAAATGTCTAATATGTTCTTTTGCTAAAACTTGTCTTAAGACATTAAAATAAAAAAATAAGCTGTATTTCTTTGAAGTTTTCATTTGAGAAGACTTACCAATGATGGCATTTATAAATGTGTTAAATACTTGTATGAAGGAAAAGGTTTTGCTCAGGTGGACATTTGGAGTTCACCTGTTTCTTAAGTGACCAAAGGTAACTGCCATATTGAAATGAAGTTTATTAAGAATACATAAGTGTGTTGAATTGAAAATTTGTGTGCTTATAATGATCAATCTTCCAACTAATATTTCTGGAAAAACTTACCCCTTTCTGTCGTATTGCATATAATGATTTTAACCTTTTCTGGTGTGTGGGTATATGTCACAACATTTTTAAATGCTTTGTAAATACAGAATATTTAAAATAATCACAAGCCTGTTGAAAATTTTGCTATAGAAAAATTCTGAAGGTAGAAGTCTGTGCTTTTAAAATGCTTATTTCCAAATATTATGTGCAAATATTTGGTAGATTACTTTGTAAACATTGGGGTAGGCAATTACATCAGTCTCATTTGTAGAATTCAGTGGTGAATGATGATCTGTGTTGAATGAATGATTTAAGCATGAAAATATACTCACCACATGCCCTGAAGTTTAGTCACAGCAGATGTATTTTTTAAAAGAATTATAGAGTGTGAAACACTGCTGTATGTTGCTTTCTTAATATTATTTATCCTTCAATTTAGATACTGTCTATTACCATCTTTTCAGGTGCTGGTGTTTCTTAGAATTCAGTCCAAGGCCTCCTGGTGTCATATTCTTTACTAGCCCTCTGGGTGATCTCATACACTTCATATGTTTAGTTATTATCCACACCCTAAAAGCTGATAATCTCTGCTCCAGTGCAGTGTATTTCCTTTTAGTCTTGTAGGTATATCCAGTTGCCTATTGATTTCTAGCTGTATGCTTCCACACATCTGAGACTTAACTATGTCTGTTATTGAATTCACAGTGTCCTTCCTCCCTGTCAAACTTGCTCCTTCTCTAGGTTCACTTTCTTGAGGAATGGCAACTTCATCTATCCTGATGCCCCTGTGAGAAATTAGGTGTTACCGGGAACTCTCTGTGATACCGTGATTCATAATATATCCACTGTCCTTTCTCCTTCACTCGCTGTATCCCATATAGTGCATATAGTTCTGTTGGTTCTTAGACTTCCTGTGATTCCAGTTACCATAATGTCATTTCTGTATAATTGCAGTAGCCTCCGGTATTGTTTAATCCATCTAGGAAACTGTAGCCATAGTTGTAGAACTGACTGTAACAGTCCTTTGTCTTTGAGTGGTTCTCGTTTCTCTAGAGATCAGGTCTGAAGTCCTGAGTAAAGCTTCAGTCTACTTTTTCAGACTCCTGCTCACATTTCTCCACCTCCTACCCACCCCCCACCACCCACCCACACACTATAGTTTATGTGGTTTAAGTTAACTGAACTGTTAGTTCTTTCTGGCTTGCGCTTTTTTTATTTATTGCCTCTTCCTAAAATTCCATAAAATATTTATTGACCATCTACTTTGTGCTGGTCAGTGAGGATACAATAGTGAATGAACTATAAAGTTCTGTTCTAGTGGAGCTTAAATTTCAGTGGGTAACAGAATAATACAACTGAATATATCTAAAAATGTAAAAAAAAAAAAGAGATAAGTACTACGAAGAAACATAAAGCAGGGAAGGAGCTAGAGAGTATGATGATGCTCAGTTATTTCATGAGGTAAGGATTGACAGTTTGGGGGAGCAGAGACTGAAGGGAGGGGTTATTTGACCATCTAGCAGGAAAGGATCCTGGGTAGAGAAAACTCGAGGCAGACACAGGGAGATAGCCATGTGCTGGGCATATTTGAGGATCAGCAAGATTTGTATTTAGGAAATGTGGTCTAAGAGGTAGTCAGGAAGTAGAACATGCCCAGTTTGTGGCCCAGGGTAAATAAAGTCTTTGCTTTTTTCCTTGGTATAATTAGTGGTTCTCAGAGGACTGAGAGCAGTATGAAGTGATTTACATTAGTAGAGAATAGGATGAAGGAGTAGAGCCTGGGAACCCAATGAAAAGGCTGTTGCAGAAATCCAGGCAAGAGATCATTGTGGTTCGGTCTGCAGTGGGAGTGGTGAAGGTGGTGGGAAGTGGTTGGGAGTAGGCTGTTTCCCACTTCTGTGTGTCCAGTCTTCAGAATTCAGAATAAACCTACCATTTCTTCAAATGCTGCTCCTCCCATACCTTTCCTGATCTCTCTTGAAGTGGGGCATGTCTCTGTAAAGCCCATCTTTAACACTCTGTTCTCTTCTGTGGCTCTTACAAATTACAGCTGCCATAAAGCTCCATCGGTATCTCCAGTGTCGGAGATCGTACATTGGTCAGGAAATACTTGTTAAATAAGCTTCAGAATCACCTATTAGCAGTCTTCCTTAGCTTTATGTTCCGCCCCAATGAGGTTAGAGGCACTTTCTTGATCACCCCTGTCACCAGCACCAGCACTCTCATCATTCTTTTGTAGTTTTTTGCTTCCTAGTGTGACTCTATGTTCTTTAAGGGAAGCAGAAAGTATGTCTGTCTTGGTCACTTCACCCCTGAACTTCTGGTCACATAGTGAAACTCAGTGAACATTTGGGCAGCTTTTTTCAGGGAATGGGTAACCATCGTATTTAAAATCACCATTATCTTTGCAATGGCACTGTGCATGTTACTGTTAATGTTTTTATCTTCTCTTCAGTGAAACTGATGAAAGTTGTAAGAAGCACCTTGGAAGAGTGCTATCTATTTGGGAAGAAAGGTCTGTTTATGAAAATGATGTATTAGAACAACTTAAGCAAGCTCTGTGTAAGTATATAATCTTTTATCATTATCTCTTCATTGAAAGGGGTTCTCTCATTAAAAGTTAAATGTTCTTTCAACTCAGATGGTGACAAGAAGCCTAGGAAGCGAACGTATGAGCAGATAAAGGTGGATGAGAATGAAAACTGTTCCTCTCTAGGATCTCCAAGTGAACCACCACAGGTAGCAGTTTTACTCTGTTGAGGGAGTTATATTTCTAGTATTTCATGTAGCCGTCAAGCTTTACTAATTTTGCTGTTTTATTTCTGTAAATTAACTTATTATAATTCTGGGTACAGGAAACAAGCTATGTGAATAAGTCTTATTTTCTGATTAACCACTTAATGTTTAATGTGTGTTGTATATTAGGCAATTATATTTCACATAAAAAGTATTTGATTGCCAGGTAATGATTAGATCTGGTGAGATATCTACCATTTCAACAGTTTTTTTAAAAAAATAAAATGTAGACTATTTTATTGTTTGATTTAAGTATGCTAAAAATTCCATGCCTAGAGATAAACAATCTTTTAAAGTATTTTTGCTTTTAAACATGTAAAAATGCATGTTAGAGTTAACAATTATGTGTTCATATAGTTTATGTAACCATATGGAACCATGTAGTTCCATGGTAAAAACAGATGAATTAGAATCATTACCTTAATACTCCATGTCCTCCCAGGTTGGTACAGTTTAGCATTTTCTAACCATCAGATGATTCCAAAAAGACATTTTTACCTTAATTATGTGGGCATTGAGTCTTAAAGCTTCCTCCTTCTATGTTTCAAACATATAGGAGGGACAGATAGAATTTTAAAGGAGAAAATGAAGACATAGCCATACTCTTAAAACAAGGTAAATATCTTCATGGGCTACAAATGGTACAGAAACGTAACTCAGTGTGTGAGCCAGAATGTGGTTCCTGCTGAGCTTTGTCTGGAAGCAGATGTGGTTTGCAGGAATTAGTATCCTGTAGAGTAATAAGAACTTAAGTGCTCCATGAACTTGGAGACCTGGACTGAAACTCACTCCAAGAACAGTATTTTACTCCAGTTTTAATTGAAGGATCTGACCCTTTCCTATTCTCCTTGATGAAAGAGTAACCTAAGTTGTACTTCTAGGAGTTTCTGACGTGACTCTTCCTTAGTACTTGTTGTATACAGTGCAATTGCTTTTGGCTTTATAATGACCATTTTCTGGTTAGTTGTATTGCTTAATTCTCAATGGTTCAGAATGGCAAAGATTTCTCTTTATAGGATCTAATCATTTCATTCTCCTCTGTCAGGAAGTTGTTTCCGTTTGCTTTCTTCATGTAGGAGTGTGAAGGTGTAATGAGAGTAGTTTGTAATTAAAGCATGCATACATTGTCAAAACCATAAAGCCAGGTTTCTTCTTAGAAATCCAGAAAATTTTAGAACTTTCTAAGTCTGATTAAAAAATAAGAATAATCTGAGTTATTTGGGGCATCATGAGAAATAAGCTTCCTTGTCATGTCATTGCTGTTAAGCTCACTTTCATTGTAGTGGGGAAATATAACAAAATAATTTTTTTTTAATATTTGGATTTTAAAAACAGTAGTGAATTAAAAGCACACTGGGAATAGTATATTTCTTACTAGGTTTCATTCATTCTAATCTTTGATTATTTGCTGTATGCTAGATCCCAGTAATAACTTTTTTTGTAAGGGGATACCTTAAAAATTTGAAACTGGCTGGCAGTGTCATCTAAATATATACAGAGTTAATAATATCCTACACTTTTCATGTATGTGTGTAATATCTTAGTGTTCCAGAATCTAGGCTTAGAGATGAAAAAAGAAAAAAAGTCAAAAAGATGTGGATGGGAATGGAGACAAGAAAAATAAAATTTACTCAGTTTTCTTTGGAATAATTTAGGGATATTATGAATTTATCAGCAAATACTTGCCCATCCCTCCTAATTATAGCTGGTATGAAAACAGTGCAACGAAAATATTGATGTTAAAATGCGGATTAAGCATTATATAAATATAAGTCACCAGATATATGGAACCTTGTAACATTTTAATAATCTTAGTAACAAACCATAGAATAATTGAAGATATCATATGTGAACATACATATTCCAAAAATGCATTTTTCTTATGCTTTAATTACTTCATTGGGGCGCTCTTCTGTGTTATGATAGATGCTGACTTGTGTTTTCCACCCCCTAATATTTAATTTAATGCTAGAAATTCTTCTCATGTATTAGTATAATGATACTACAATGACTATGTCATTCATAAAACTTGTATTCTCCAGGTTGAAGTTATAGCCTGCCTTCCCTCTTCAGTTCAGTTCAGTCGCTCAGTCATGTCTGACTCTGCAACCCCTTACCACTGTATATATTTGGCTTACAAATGAGTCACATCATTTTAATAGTCGAATAGTCAGATTAAGGAATATGAATGAATTTTAGTTCTTTTATATTTGTTTAAGCCTCACTAATTTTGGTTCTAAAGTTGTATAACTTTTTAGACTCTAGATCTCGTTAGAGCATTGCAAGATCTAGAAAATGCAGCTTCTGGTGATGCAGCAGTTCATCAAAGGATAGCTTCTTTGCCTGTTGAAGTTCAAGAAGTATCCCTTCTAGATAAAATAACAGGTAAGAAGAGCAAGTCTGATCTGAACTTTTCAGGGGGATAGGGTAAGGAAACAGCATATGGCATTGTTTTTGTTGTGTAATGCTTGTGTTATCCTGTGCTTTTCTTAGATAAAGAGTCTGGAGAAAGACTTTCTAAAATGGTAGAGGATGCTTGTATGTTGCTGGCAGACTACAACGGCAGGTTGGCGGCTGAAATAGATGATAGGAAGCAGCTCACTCGAATGTTAGCAGATTTTCTTCGTTGTCAAAAGGAAGCCCTTGCAGAGAAAGAGCATAAATTGGAAGTGCGTAACCTTTTCCTTATTTAGTGCTTGTTTATTAAATTTATTTTTGGTAGGAACTTTAAAATAGCTTAATATTCCTGCACGTTTTGTACTTTTTGAACATAGACCCCTTTAGACAGTGGCCCAGGTAAGCTACTCCAATTAAGCTACATTAATTGGTTTTTTACTTGAACCAAATCAGTCTGCCTAAGAAAATTTAGAGATTTGGAATGAGCAAAAATTGGTTGTTTTTAAATTACTCATGTGAAATTCCAGTAACAGTAATTCATCTTATGCATTTAAACCCTTATCCTCAGTAACAAAAATAATGGGAGAATAGCAGTTAGTATAAAATCTGGTCTTAGCTACAGTAAATTATGGTTGGATTTAATTCCTGTTCTGAGTACATGCAGTCTTTGGGTATACGATTAAGAAATAAAGACTTTTTGTTGTGCGTATACTGGTTCCCAGTTCCCCTGTTCCTGAGCAGTTTATCAGTTTTGCTTAGGAAGGTAGTCTTCAGGTTACTTCATTATTCCATTCTTGAATCTTAACATATTTCTACTCTACTCTCGGGATGGACACCCCCTTAAGTAGAAGGTTATTGCTTCTTTAAATTGAATGATGATTGATACTGTTGACAAGAAGTTTGGAGGTACAGGGGTTAAAAGAAGAAACTCAAATTTCCTTTGAGCAGAGTAGCCATTGTCAGGGGTAGGGAATGAACCAGACTTCACTTTATTTAACAGAATCTTTAATTTGATTAGTTCTTGTTAAAATTGTTCGCTGCTATAGTAATTTCTTTTTCTCATAATACATAGACTTTCTAATGTCTGGATCCCTTTTTTAAGACAGTCCTCTTTAAATTTCTAGGTGTGCTATGATGCTGCATCTGTTAAGTTGCTTTTATTTATTAGAGTTTAGTCTTGTTTCAGCAGTCCCTAATTGTGCCAAAGATGATTACCATTGCTGCCTGTGATTGCAGTTGACTAAGTACCAGCTTCAGAGCTCTCCCACCCTGTACTATCAGCACTGTGTAGCATTACCCCTTTCCAGTCTGCCCCTCCTCTGCTCACACATAGACACTCAAAGCATAGTTGTTGGCATTTTGCTCGCCTTTAGAGAGGTGCCCAGTTTTACACAAAACAGATAGAATTTTCCAAAAAATAAGTTTGATAATTAACTTACTGGTTTTTGATCTTGTGATGGAACCTCAGTCTTAAACACACTGTTACTTGTTTTACTGTGAGCAGAATTAAGGGTAAGTAATGATATGTAATTTTTGTCTTTAGTCTTTGGTATGCTTTCTTTAACTTCTATTGAGCTTCTGTTGCAGGTATTGGACATGGGCGTATCTTCTAATGATGTCATCAACCTTAGCATATTCTTCCTGCTAAAAATAAATATCAAACTCCAAAGCCTGAATTGTCTCATGTTTTTGAAAATTGAAGACTGAAACTTCATTATTGCACTTCATACTGCTTTTCCACTTAAACTGGTTATATATCACCGGTTACAAAAGTAGCATCTATGTTTGAAATGTATAGAAAAATGATCAGATACCATCCGACCTAACCCCCTCTTATCTCAGTGTCTTCCAGGAAGCCAAATTTCATGACAATTACAGGTAGTGAGGCTGATGATAATAATGGCAGTGAAATTTACCATATGTCAGGTACTATTCTAAGCACTTCACGCATATCAACTAATTTAATCCTGTGTATCAGGAAACATACGAATTTTATAAATAGAGGAAATGGAAGGAGATTAAATAATTTGTTTAAGGTTGTAAAGAGGTAGTGAATTGTTTAGAACCCAAGCAATCTGCCTCCAAAATGAAAATTTTGCTTCCAGTTTTTGCATCAGTGTAAGATTATAGCAGCAGCTGCTAGTCACTTTTCTCAAAATAAGGTGTTCTGGGAACTTTTTTGTTGTGTTTTAGAATAACTAGATTTTTGTTATCATAAACCACCTAAACTATGTCAGATGTTTCTTAGAAGTAAAAAATATTTAGATTTCTAAAAAACTAGGAAGTTGTTTCATAGCACTCTTTGAAAATTATCATTTATAAGTAGGTGATTCTGTTTTCAGAAGATGTGAAAATAATTTGAGTCTTTTAGACATGTTTTGTGCCAAATAGGTGGCATCCCTTTGAAGTTGAGACTGAGTGGTCAGGATTTAGACCATATCAGCATCACATAGTTTTCACTTATCAGGCATCCTTGAACATTAAGTGTGATTGACCAGGTATTGACATGTCTGTAATTGCTCTTGAAGAGGGGATATAAATTTAAAGTATTGGTTCAGGAATTGGCTGTTTCATATTTCTTAAGGAAGCCAGTACTAAAACATTTGTAATGAATGAAAACATGAAGTGTTTAAAAATTTTTTTAGAAATTATGGATCATTTTTTAAACTTGTAACTATAGCTGATTATTAAAGCAGGTAACTTTTTGGGTATTTAAAAAAACAGGCTTTTATAAAGTACCTGTTTATCTCGTGATACATTGACAGTTTTAAATTGGTAGACTTCCATAGAAAATTGGAAATCATGTTTTGATGGCTCTTAAAAGGAGAAATCAAATCACAGTTCCAAGTTTTAGAAGTCAGGGTGGGAAAACTGTCAGAGAGGATAATGTTTATCCTTTGCAGTGTTTTATCAGTATATTCAGATTTACCTAATTTTTTAAAATGAGGAAATAATATTCATGGTATGAATATTGTTTGTTTAAGTCTTTCCCTCATGGTGTCAGATTGTACCCATTGAGGTGCTTTTATTAGTTTTGTGCATTACAGCTAGTATTACAGGGGACATCCTGTTACTGCAGGTTTGTTTAGTTGTGCTAGTAGTATATATCTGTAGGATTGAGTCTCAGAAGTAGAATAGAATAGCTGGGTTAAGAAGAATGATTGGTTAAACGTTGATTTTGCTTTTTTCAACTCCTTGAAATGTGAGTGCATCTTTTCCTGAACAACCTCATCCAGTACTGAAGTCAGTGATCTTTAAAATTTTTGCATATCTGGTACAAAATCAGATGGTCCAGTGGTTAAGACTTAGGAAACTTAGGATCTCACATGCCTCCTGGCCAAAAAACCAAAACAGAAAACAGAAACAATTTTGTAACAAATTCAATAAAAACTTTAAAAATGAAACATAAAAATATTAAAAATTTTTTTGTATATCTGATAGGTTAAAAATACTATTTTTGTTTGCTTAGGTTGGTCATTTTAAAATATTTGTTAGCCACTTCATTTCTGCTAATTTCCTATATCTCTTTAACTTTGGTGCTAGGTTTATGGTTCCATGACAAATTAATATTTGTCCTTGCCTTTATAAATTCTAGGCTTTTTGGATATAGTTGGGATTGCCTTCTCAATTTTCATAATTATAAAAATACTATACAAGTTTTCTGTAGTTTTTTCCCTAATAATTTTATCCTATAGGACTTTTTGTTCATGATATATATGATATAGGGATATAACTATTTGAAAGTGATAGTAAATGTCCCCTTGCAATTGATTAATGATTAGTCATTTAATGATAGTCTATTTTTCTATATTGTAAAATATAATTTTGATCATACTTATTTCTGTATACATGTATATTTGTGAATGTAGTCATTTTTCTATTCTGCTGGCCTATTTGTTTTACACACATTTAATTACTTGGTAGATTTTTGTTTTTATTACTTTTTGTTATTTTTCTTGTCTAAT